>JAXCGZ010006469.1:0-39987 GCA_037179515.1 Halocaridina rubra
GAACAGTAACTTTACTATTTAAGCTTTAGAGGCCGTAATTACCATTGAAAGATTGTGTTTCAATTAAATTAATAACAGAAACTGATCTTTCTTTGTGTCTATGTAGATTCTGTAGACTAATTAAATGACATCATCGTGCTGATGAATATCTGAAATCTTTCAGTGAAACATGATGAAGGTGACGATCCAGTTTTACATCACAAACTCCCTTTTCTAATAAGGGGAAGGACTGTGCCTTTATTAGCAGGACTTTGGTTTTAGTGATGTGTAGCCATTACACAAGTGAATGCCCCTTCTAACCTCAGACTGTAGCGGGCCTCGGATCAATGACCTAACTAATTTAAGTAGCATGTTCTGCCACCCGGTCATGCCATGTATTTAACGATGTCCTCTTAATATGAGCTTGTAACAAAATAATAGCAAGTGGTTCCCTTTATATACACTATGTATGCTCAGAATAGAAAATGAGGGGCATAATACCAATCAGCATATTTTTATACAAAGATGGTCCTTGACTAACAATGTACCAACCTGTGACCACAATTCACTTTCTTTAAGCTTTCACAAATAATATCACTGTAAGACAGATAGTCACCATATGAAACATAATTACAAAGCATACAAAAATCAAGTTCATGTGTGTTGTACAGTGTGGACTGGTAGTAAGGTAACTGTACGACACACTAGCTTTCACATATATATATCTCATTACTATGTTTTTCTATTTGAAATTAGTCAATGAAATGTATCTTCATCATAGTATGGTACTGATACTGTATTTGGTAATGCACATCAGTAATACCATCTCCTAGACAGTAAGAACAGTTACTTCTTGTATAGGAACAGTGGCGAACTACTATGAAATCAATGAAGCCTAAGTTTCAATTCTCCTAAACCAGGAGGTGCCCCAGGCCTTGAAGCATTTTATGGTAAAGAAATGGTCAGAATTAAGTAAATCTACATGGGACTATACATGTGATATCACTCTGCATCATCCACCATAAAAATTTATGACAATCAGTACAACACTTAAAGCCTCAGAGTCCAAAAAATGTACGTTTGCCACTGCAAATAATTGTAACCACTCAACTAATCAGAATAGTGGGAGAGTTACCTGACTCTTACTTTATAGGATTACGTAAGAGGAAGATGGTGGGAATCATTGGATCAAGTTTATTTCGTCTGCGAAGAGAATCTAGGACTGGAGGGTTACCTGTATAGATAGTGAACCCATGTGATTTCTGAGTCAAAGTTGTACCACTTGTGATGGCTTCATATTCTCCTAGAAACCCTGTAAAGAAAGTTAAATTAAAATCATATACACAGTATAAACAGCAGGGTCCTGACTAACATTACTTGTTGGGGCTGCAACCTCGAATACAGGTCAAGAAAAAAGTAACCATGGCATTTATAATGAATATATATACACCTAGTTTGCTTTTTACGTGTTTATAATCCGCGAGATTGAAATAACACCCCTAAAAAATAATAGTAAAAAAATACGAAATACAAGAATAACGCCCATGAAAAAAAAATCTAAAACAAATTTTTTTTTAGTAAATAATCGACCGCCTCATAGGCACTTTTCCACCAAGCTCCTCCTCTTCTACCGCTTAATGCGATTGGTTATTATGAAGAGAATGGAAAAAAGCATAAAGAACAAACACCAAACAAACTTGCGATATAATATCGTCAGGCAAATAGCATGCGAGGGTGCATCAGCTGATACGAAGGCGGCAAAACGTTTCCAGAAAGAGGTTCGTTTTCCCCCATCCTCCTCCTCTTCTACCGCTTAATGTGATTGGCTATTATGAAGAGAATTGAAAAAAGCATTAAAAACAAACTTGCCATATGATATCATCAGGGAAATAGCGTGCGAGGGTGCATCAGCTGATAGGGAGGCGGCAAAACGTTTGCAGATAAAGGTTCGTTCTCACGCATGCTCCTCCTCCTCTACTGCTTAATGCGTTCGGATATTATGGAGAATGGAAAAATGCTAAGTACAGTACTCGGATGAGCATTAAGAGCAAATAGCAAACACACTTGCGATAATATCGTCAGGGAAATAGCATTCGAGAGTGGATCAGCTGACACGGAGGTGGCAAAATGTTTGCAGCTAGAGATTCATTCTCCCACATCCTCCTCCTCTTCTAACGCTTAATGTGATCAGATATCATGGAGAGAATGGAAAAAAAGCATTAAGAACAAACAGCAAACAAACTTGCGATATGATATCGTCAGGGAAATAGCGTGTGAGAGTGCATCAGCGGATACGGAGGCAAAAAAAGTTTGCAGATAGAGATTCGTTCTCCCGCATCCTCCTCCTCTTCTACCGCTTAATTTAATCAGATATTATCGAGAGAATGGAAAAAAAGCATTAAGAACAAACAGCAAACAAACTTTCGATATAATATCGTCAGGGAAAAAGCGTACTAGAGCAAAACGTTTGCAGATAGTAGTTCTTTCTCCCACATCCTCGTGTTCACCGACACCATGCACGCCCCAGTGTATGCCTGTTGCCCACCGCATAATAGTGCATTAATTTGTTTACTGTACAGTAAATTTGTATATCTTTTATACTGTACACTATTGCATGTTAATATAAATAAAACAGGTCTTTCTGCTTCATGTACTTATAAAATATGTTTTACTTATCTTATATCTTTGGTATAGTGTGTCTATGTACGGTTGTGAAATATATCTATGCCCATTATCATTGTTTCCTATGGAAAATGACTCGTTGCATTGCGTGAATATTTCATTATGCGGTAATTCTGAGAACCTATCTTTGCATTATTCTAAGAACTAGGTGTATATATACAGTAATCCCTTACTCTATCGAGGTTCACCTATCGCGGATTCACTGCATCGTGGATTTTTTTCGGAAAAAAAAAATAAAAATTTAAAAAAAATATAAATAAAATAAAAAAAATTAAGATTATCGTGACACCAGGATGGGCCAAAAAATGATAAAATAAAACAGCCTTTATCAGGTTGTAAAGAGAAACAGAGATGGAGAGTGTAATGACCTGTCAGATGTGAAGGGATTATAAAAGATGTGTAATGAATATCCAGCTCTCTGCTGGGTTTTAATATACCACTGCATTACTTTCATGATGTCTATTCCAATAATTCTCCTTAGATCTTATTATTATTATTATTATTGGCAATAATTTTCCTTTGATGATGATTGTGGAGATTATTATCATCATTATTATTAAGGGCTCATCATTGTTTGCACATCTGTTGGATTATTTACTTTAATAACTGTGTACAGTGCCCCTCCCTAGTTGGCTGGGACAAAGAGAGTGTGGGGGGTTGGGTAGAATAGAATGTTGGAGAGAGAGAGAGAGACATCTTTAATTAACTCTTGTTTATTCAACGAAAACTACATTATTTATTGTAATAATAATGGTTTAATTACAAATTTGTAATAATAATGATATTAATAATAATAATAATAATAATAATCTCCACAATCATCATCAAAGGAAAATTATTGTTAAAAATAATAATAATAATAACAATAATAATAATAATATCTAAGGAGCATTTTTGGAATAGATATCATGAAAGTAATGCAGAGGTATATTAAAACCCAGCAGAGAGCTGGATATTAATTACACATCTTTTATAATCCCTTCACATCTGACAGGTCATTACAAGGGTGATAATTAATAAAGTTTTAAAAATTCATGATCAAACCAGAACTCGTAAAGGGTAATGGATTCAGGCTTGATAAATTTAGGTTCAGAAGGGAAATTGGTGAAAATTGGCTTGGTAATACCGTAGCGTATCTGATGCAAGGAACAGGATTCCTAGTAGGATAATAAATGTCAATATATATATATATATATATATATATATATATATATATATATATATATATATATATATATATATATATATATATATATATATATATATATATATATATATATATATATATATATATATATATATATATATATATATATATATATATATATATATATATATATATATATATATATATATATATATATATATATATATATATATATATATATATATATATATATATATAATATATATATATATATATATATATATATATATATATATATAAAATGATGATGATCTTTTCTTATCTTATCCTCTTTGTACTCGTGGAAGAAGTGTAAAAAAAAAAAAAAAAAAAAAAGGAAAACAAATCTATATTTTTTTAAGGTGTTCCTACATCGCAGAAATTCACCTATCACGGTCGGTCCCAGAACCGAACCTCCGCGATAAACGAGGGATTACTGTATATATATATATATATATATATATATATATATATATATATATATATATATATATATATATATATATATAGGTATACCTCACCTAACATAGTTAATTGGTTCCAGGAGAGACGACTAAAGTCGAAAAACGACTCAAATCGAATTAGCTTGTCTCTAGGCTAGCCTAGATATACAGATTTACTGTAGTAGTATAGTTGGTTGGGATATGCCTTTTGCAATGGCTTCCAAGTCTTGGTTTTGCTTTGCTAAATTGTTTGTGCGGTTTTTATTATTTGATTTCTTTTTCTACGAATTCTTTTTATAAATTTTTTTCTTTGACGTGTTATTCACTAAAATATCTAAAAAACAATGTATTAGCAATTATTTCAATTTTCTTTTCTATATATGGTTGTGCTAAAAAACTATATTCTGTTCTTAATTGTGCATATACTTCACAAAATAGTAGAAAATGTTCCAGGCTCTCTTCATATTGTTCACACGTTGGGCAGGTAGTATCTTTATTTTTAAATTTATGTACAGTAAACAAATTAATGAACTCTATTATGCCGTTGGCAACAGGCTTCGCATGGGGGTCAGTGTTGCCAGATAAAGCGTTGTTTTATTTTCAAATGTATGGTACATTTTAAGATATATATTAATTACAAGATGGTAGTACTGTAATTTAAATAAAAATGTACTTCATCTTTAAGATACTTGAAATAACTTACCAGCTTACATGTATATTTTTTATATTTATCATTTCTCTCATTTATGCATTCTGGCAACACTGATGGTGGCAGTGAGAGAGGCTGCATACGTTTTGTCACTCTTCCGTATTAGCTGATGCACCCTCACATGCTATTTCCCTAACAATATTATATTAAAAATAACTTTGCTGTTTGTTCTTAATGCTTTTATTCAATTTTCTTCATAATATCGGATTGCATTATGTAGTAGAAGAGGAGTAGGATGCGAGAGAACGAATCAGTGCTGCCAGGTCAAGCTGTCAAAAATTCCCTAGATTCGCTTAAATAACTTCCCTATTTGGCTCAAAATATCCCCGTTATAGATACATATACAAGGTTGTATACATTTATATTTCTTCATCTCAATTACCAAACAGAGTAAAAATATAAAGAATTAGAATAATAATAGTTAGTTCTCCAGAATATCTCTAGATTTTCCCTCTTTTTATTTTGGATTTTTCCTAGATTTTAGTTTTAGTGAATTTTGGTTTGGATTGGATGGGATGGGATAGGATAGGAGGGGGAAGAACAGTGACTGCGTCGAGTGAATTCTCTTAGTCCTGTTCAGGGTGTCATCCCTGAGGGGAGGGGGATAATGGATAGGAAGGATTGGGGGGAGTGAATTTTCAAGTTGCTTCCCTGTTTCCCTGTACCCACCTGAATTTCCCTAAAACAAGGAAATTTCCCTGTACCTGGCAGCCTATGCACGAACCTCTATCGGTAAACGTTTTGCTACTTCCGTATCAGCTGATGCACCCTCACACGCTATTTCCCTGACAATATTATATTAAAAATAACTTTGCTGTTTGTTCTTAATGCTTTTTTTCAATGAGGTGCCATGGGGGCAAAATATAGGTCACAAATGAATGAGAATGAGAGGAGCCGATAAACAGACGTATACCATGCATAAACTAATCAATTCAAAACAATAGCGGTTTTGCGGGAATGACAAGTGACGACGCCTAACGGTAGATATTGGAACCACTGTGCGTATTTTAATAAGATTTTATATGCTTTTATTCTTATTTATTGTACAATAACATGATTTTATGTGCTTTTGTTTTTATTTATAGCAATGGGATCCATATCCTTGAACAAAGAAAGTCCTCTTCGATAAATGCAAATGCCTGCTGCATTATTATTATTAGTATTATTACTATTATTATTATGACGAGTTTCGACGCCTAACGGTAGATATTGGAACTACTGTATGTATTTTAATAAGAATTTATATGCATTTTTTTTTTATTTATTGTACAATAACATGATTTTATGTGCTTTTGTTTTAATTTATTGTACAGTAACATGATTTCATGTGCTTTTAATGATTTTCTAGTGATATTATGATTCCAATATTTGTAGCAGACAGACGTAAAGTTGATTATAATGACAAACATTATTATTTTTTATTTTTTATTTTTCCATATATTTTTTTGAAAACCGACGTATAATCGAGAATGACTTAACTCGAAACGACTTAAGCCAATTTATACCAGCATTTATATATATATAAGAACATAAGAACATAAGAATAGAGGACACTGCAACATGCCTACTGGCACACACGAGGCAGCTCCATTTTTGAATTGCATTTTCAGCATGTCTAACCTATTCTATTCTACTCTACTTATTTATTCTGTTTTTCTTTTTATGATTTTTCTAATAAGCACTAACCTATTCATACCCACCCTACCTCTGTCATATGTCTATCTAATCTACATTTGAAGGTGTCTAAGGTATTGGCATTTACTATCATACTAGGAAGCTTGTTCCATGCATCAGCTACTCTATTACCAAACCAATTTTTACCAATTTCCCTTCTGAACCTAAATTTATCAAGCTTAAATCCATTATTACGAGTTCTGGTTTGATCATGAATTTTTAAAACTTTATTAATATCTCCCTTGTTAATCCCTTTAAACCATTTATACACTTCAATCATATCCCCCCTAACTCTTCGCCTCTCTAGAGAATGTAGATTAAGTTTTTTTAATCTGTCCTCATATGGTAGATTTCTGATATTGTGTATCATCTTGGTCATTCTTCGTTGCACTCTCTCCAAGGATTCAATTTCCATTCTATAATAGGGTGACCAGAATTGCACAGCATAATCTAAATGGGGCCTAACTAATGCAAGATAGAGCTGCAAAATAACTTTTTCCGTCCTATTGCTGATGCTTCTTGAGATAAATCCTAAAATTCTGTTTGCTTTATTTCTGACTGCTGTGCATTGCTCTCTTGGCTTAAGACTACTACTCACAAGAACTCCCAAATCCCTTTCACACTGAGAACTCATGATTTCATGGTTGTTTAGCTTATAACTAGTATTGTCTTTTATAGTACCCATTTTAACTACTTTACATTTTTCAACATTAAATTCCATTTGCCATTTGTCCGACCATTCAGATAATCTATTTAGATCTTCCTGTAAAGCATGAATGTCTTCTTTTCCATTTATAGTTCTACCTATTTTAGTGTCGTCTGCGAATTTACTTAGGTTACTACTGATATCCGAATCCAGATCATTTAGATATACGATGAATAATAGAGGACCCAGTACCGAGCCTTGTGGTACCCCGCTTGTAACCGAGCCCCACTCTGATTTCTCTCCATTTATGCAAACCCTCTGTTTTCTGTCTTTTAACCATTGTTTGATCCATCTGAGCACAGCTCCTCCTATACCATGAGCTTCCAGCTTTTTAACTAATCTTTTGTGAGGAACTCTATCAAAAGCTTTGCTAAAATCTAGATATATTGTATCATATTCTTTGCCACAATCTACTGCCTCGTAAACTTCTGAATAAAAAGACAGTAAGTTTGTAAGGCACGAAAAACCCTTAAGAAACCCGTGTTGTGAAAGTTTTATCAGTCTGTGTAATTCTAGATGTGCCCTTATTTTATTTGCAATTATGGATTCTAGAATCTTACCCACTGTTGACGTTAAACTTACCGGCCTATAATTATTCTTTTTAACACGTTCTCCTTTTTTAAATATTGGTACCACATCTGCCAATTTCCACTCCATGGGTACCGATCCTAATTTTATTGAATTATTAAATAATGCAGTTAGAGGACAACTAAGCTCTTCCTTGCATTCCTTTAATATTCTAGCATATATTCCATCAGGTCCCGGAGATTTATGAGCCTTTAATTTATCTATTTCTTTTATTACCTCCTCTCTCGTAATATTTATTGAACTAAGTATATTATCGGGACTGTCTCTGTAAATGGATTCTACTTCCGGAATATTTTCCAAGTTTTCATTTGTAAATACAGATAAGAAATAATCATTTAAACATGTACACATCACTTTATCGTCATCTGTGATATGGCCATTGGCTACTTCAATTGGTCCGACTTTTTCCTTAAATTTTGTTTGATAATGTTGATAAAACCCTTTAGGATTTTCTTTAGCTTCTCCTGCTATTCGAACTTCGTATTTTCTTTTCGACTCTCTAACTATCTTTTTAACTTCCCTGTTTAACTGTATATATTGTTGCCTCACCTGCTCTTCACCTCTTTTTAGTTTCCTGTATATTCCTCTTTTAATACCTATAAGATTCTTTATTCTATTGTTCATCCATTTAGGGTCATTTTTTCTTGATCTGCAATGTTTCATGGGAATATAGTCTCTCTGACTATTCTTAAGAGTCATGACAAAATTGTTATATTCCTCATCCAAATTTATATTAACTGACGGGCTGCTGTTCTTTCCTGTGAGAGAATTTAATGTATTGATCTTATCTTGTGATAATCCTTGGCATGTGGTACCCAAATTTCGGGGTAATCCGCTACCTGTGACCTGACCTGCTGGATTAACTACCCACATCTGTACCCCAGAAATCCCTTCCCATACCTCATTAGATAATTTAGTTTTTAAGCCCTCAAAATCTCCTGCTCTAAAGTTTGGAACAATATTCTTATTTTCCTTTATAGTTTCCTTGAAAATTATGTTAAATCTAATGGAATCATGGTCACTGTTGCCCAATTTTTCACCAACTTCTAAATTTGTAACCATATTCTCTCTATTACTAAGAACTAAATCTAGTGTATTCACCCCCCGTGTTGCTTCATGTACATGCTGAGAAAGGAAATTGTCTTCTACTACTTCCAAAAACTCCTTAGAGCTACTATCACCTGTTATGGTTTCCCAGTTAATATGTCTAAAATTAAAATCGCCTACAATGCAAACTCTATTTGACCTGCTCACTTTAGAAATTTCATCGTATATAACTTGCGACTCTATATTATCTAGATCAGGTGGTCTGTAGACTACTCCTACAACTAGACTTTCTATATTATTTTTAATTTCAACCCATAAGGTTTCTGAATTTAGATTTGTCTTAATTCCAGACTTAATGCAGCTTCTGAGGCTATCTTTAATATACATAATTACCCCTCCCCCTCTTTTATCTGCACTACGATCAGCATTATAAAGTTTATATCCTGTAATTATGTACTCAGCTTTAAGGTGTTTGCTTTCTAATTTAATCCAACTTTCACTAATGCATATTATATCCGGTCTCTCACTACATACTATGGCTCTCAGTTCTTCTATCTTGTTACCTAAACTACGGCTATTTGTATAATATACTTTTAAACTTTCTCTAGCTTCACCCTTCTTGTGGCTATTCTTTTTGTTAATATTTGTTCTATGTAACAAATGGTTCTTATCCTTAGACTCCCAGTTATTTGACCCACTATTTACTGAACCCTTACTGACTAATTTCTCTGCACAAGTATTAATCATTTCATTATTTGTGTCTAACAAAACCCCTCTACCTCTCTGTCTATCATACCAGCCAATACCGAGACACCTGAATTAGAAAGATGCACTCCATCCCTTGCATACATATGCTTACGACTAGTGAAGTGATCCCACCCGTCTATAAAACCTATATTATTCTCCCGACAGAAGACTTTCATCCTAGCATTTACTCCTATAGCTCGAGACCACCACTCTGAACTTTGGCTAAGCCTAGGGAGAATACCACACATCACAGGAACTGCACCCCTTTTCCTAATCTTATCCAGGGCTTGTCTATACAACCTAATCAGCTCTTCACTTCTACCATCCTGCACGTCATTTCCCCCAGCTATCAAACAAACAACATCTTTTTTCTCAATCCAGCTATTTATTGACTCACCCACCTTCTTCATACCTGCTCCAGGGAAAAAATATTTTCCTCTAACTCTATGCCTGAGTTTCCTGTCTACATATCTGCATAGTGAATCCCCTACAATTACCAAAGAACGAGACTTATCCGGAGGATGGGTTACTCCGACCTTGGGAGACTTACCTAGGCTCTTGACCTGAGAGCTTTTCCCACTTCCATTTTTACGATCGCTAGTACACCTATCTGACTCTATGGTTCCTGAAGAATTACTGCCGCCACTGTCACATTCATCTCTAAGTGACCTAAATGAATTAGAAACCTGTAGTCTAAAAGTATCATTTTTCTTAAGAACCATTTTCGTTGAACCCTTATTCACAACTTTCCAGTCGTCTTCATTATTCAATCGACCCTTCCTGGTTAACACCTCTACTTTACCTCTCAGATCCCTGTTCTCCTCAGCTAAGGATCTGACCTCCTGCCTGACTGCGGCCAACTCATTTCTTAAATTAAAAATGAGTTTGCTTGCGTCAGACGAGGACAAATCCCCAGCACAGCCACAAACAGCACCAACAACGACACCACCACCAACACCACTACCACTAACACCACCAGCACAAAGAACACCACCACTCTCCATTGTACTAAGTTTGGTCAAGATTAGAGCTACTGGAAGCACGTCCTCACTGGATGAACCCAGGAACTAAACTGAACCCAGGAACTATATATATATATATATATATATATATATATATATATATATATATATATATATATATATATATATATATATATATATATATATATATATATATATATATATATATATATATATATATATATATACATATATATTTAGTTCACTTTTTAAGTGTGTTTATTATCCGTGAAATTGGAATAACGCCCCTAAAATATTCTAGTAAAAATATGCGATATTCGCGAATAAGACCCGTGCAGAAAGATTTGAAATTTCTTTTTCAGTTTAGTAAATAATCGACCGCCTCGGAGGCATTTTTCCGCTATGCTCCTCCTCTTCTACCGCTTAATGCGATCGAATATTGTGAAGATAATGGAAAAAATGCATTAAGAACAAACAGCAAACAAACTTGGGATATAATATCGTCAGGGAATTAGAGTGCGAGGTGCATCAGCTGATACGGAGGCGGCAAAATGTTTGCATATAGAGGTTCATTCTCCCGCATCCTCCTCCTCTACTAACGCTTAATGCATTCGAATATTATAGAGAGAATTGAATAAAAGCATTAAGAACAAACAGCAAACAAACTTTCGAAATAATATCGTCAGGAAAATAGCATGCAAGGGTGCATGAGGTGATATGGAAGCGGCAAAACGTTTGCAGATAGAGGTTCGTTCTTCCACATCCTCCTCTTCTACCGCTTAATGCGATTGAATATTATAAAAAGAATTGAAAAAAAGCATTAAGAACAAACAGCAAACAAACTTTCGATATAATATTGTCAGGGAAATAGCATGCGAGGGTGTATCAACTGATACGGAAGCGGCAAAACGTTTGCAGATAGAGGCTTGTTCTCCACGCATCCTCCTCTTCTTCTACTGTTTAATGCTATTGGATATTATGAAGATGATGGAAAAAAAGCATTGAGAACAAACAACAAACAAACTTGCGATATAATATTGTCAGGAAAATAGTGTGCAAGGGTGCATCAGCTGATACGGAGACTGCAAAATGTTTGCAGATAGAGGTTCATTCTCCTGCATCCACCTCCTCTTCCACCGCTTAATGCGACCGAATATTATGAAGAGAATTGAAAAAAAGCATTAAGAACAAACAGCAAACAATCATTTGATATAATATCGTCAGGGAAATAGCGTGTGAGGGTGTATCAGCTGATACAGAAGCGCCAAAACGTTTGCAGATAGAGGTTCGTTCTCCCGCATCCTCCTCCTCTTCTACCGCTTAAAGTGATCGAGTATTATGAAGAAAATTGAAAAAAGTATTAAGAACAAACAGCAAACAAACTTTTAATATAATACTGTCAGGGAAATGGCGTGCTAGGGTGTATTAGCTGATACGGAGGCGGCAAAACCTTTGCATCCTCGTGCTCAAAAATAGCATATACCCAGAAAATCTCTGATATAAAATAAACATATATCCAGTAGTACGTTGGCTCATACATCAGCTACACTGAATATTCTTGGATATTCATTACACATCTTTTATAATCCCTTCACATCTGACAGGTCATTACACTCTCCATCTCTGGTTTTCTTTACTTTATGCATTTTTCATGCCCAGGTCCAATAAAGGCTGTTTTATTTTATTATTTTTTGACCCGTCCTGGTGTCAAAATCATATATATATTTTTTTTATTTGCCTGCCAAAAATATCTGCAATGCACTGAATTTGTGGTAGGTGAATCACAATATAGAGAGGGATTACTGCATATATATATATATATATATATATATATATATATATATATATATATATATATATATATATATATATATATATATATATATATATATATATATATATATATATATATATATATATATATATATATATTGTAGGAAAGTATGGGTTACCAGGTGGGAATGAGAGTGGCAAGAGATTGTTAGATATGTGTGTGGAGCAAGAGTTGGTGATAGGTAATAGTTTATTTAAGAAGAAGTTAATAAATAAGTATACATGGATGAGAGTGGCAAATGGAAGAGTGAAAGAAAGAGCATTGATGGATTATGTGTTGGTAGCAAAGAGCATGGTTGGTAGAGTGAAAGATGTACATGCATGCAGGGGTGTGGCTGCTGGGATGTCTGATAATTTTTTGGTTGAAGCAAAAGAGTGGGGAAATAGTGTGGGGGGATGTAGAAGAGATATAGTGAAGGTGGAAGAGTAGAAAAAGCCAGAGACGCAACAGGAATATCAGGACAGGTTGAGAGTGGCATATGACAGGGTGAAAGAATGAGAAGTTGGGGAGGAATGGGGGTTGATGAAAGAATGTTTTGTGGGACATGCAAGTGATGTGTGTGGAAAGAGGTTTGTTGGAGGTGGCATGAGGAGGGGCAGCGAGTGGTGGAATGAAGGGGTGAAAATGAAGGTGGAAGAGAAAAAGAGGGCTTTTGAGGAATGGCTGCAGTGTAAAAGTAGGGAGAAGTATGAAAGATATAGGGAGAAAAATGTGGAAACCAAGCGGAAGGTAGAGGAAGAGAAGAGGTTGGCAAATGTTAGGTGGGGACAGGATTTTAGTAGGTCATATGAGGAGAATAAAAAGAAGTTTTGGAAAGAAGTGAAGAGAGTAAGGAAGGGTGGATCGAGGATGGAAGAGACAGTGAAAGATGTTAATGGACAGATGCTAAGAAGGAACGATGCAAGGAGAAGGTGGGCAGAATATTTTGAGTGCTTGCTGAATGTTGAGGAAGATAGAGAGGCGGCTATAGTGGCAGTGGGAGGGGTTCAAGGGCCAGTAATGGGAGATGAAAATGAGAGAGATTACAAGAGAGGAGGTGAAAAGGGCATTGTATGAAGCGAAAGCAGGTAAAGCACCTGGAATGGATGGTGTGAGAGTGGAGATGTTGAAAGAAGGGGGTGTGACTGCATTGGAATGGTTAGTGAGAGTGTTTAATATATGCTTTATGTTGTCATTGGTGCCAGTGGAATGGGTGATTGCCTGTATAGTGCCCCTATACAAAGGTAAGGGAGTTATGTATGAATGCAGTAATTTTAGGGTTATAAGTTTGTTGAGTGTGGTAGGAAAAGTGTATGGTAGGATACTGGTTAATAGGATTAGGGATAAGACAGAATATGTGATTGCGGACGTGCAGAGTGGTTTTAGGAGAGGTAGAGGTTGTATAGATCAGATTTTTATAGTTAGGCAGTTATGTGAGAAATATTTAGCAAAGGGTAAGAATGTGTATTTTTCATTTTTGGATCTGGAGAAAGCATATGATAGAGTTGATAGAGAGGCTATGTGGAATGTTTTGAGATTATATGGAAGTAATGGTAAATTGTTGCATGCAGTGAAGAGTTTGTATGAGGGCAGTAGAGCTTGTGTTAGGGTAGGGAATGAAGTGAGTGAGTGGTTTCCAGTGAGTGTGGGACTGAGACAGGGATGTGTGATGTCACCATGGCTATTCAATTTGTATATTGATGGAGTTGTAAGAGAGGTGAATGAGCGAGTGCGTGGTCGAGGTTTGAGAATGGTAGATGGGGATGATAACGAGTGGGAGCTAACTCAGTTGCAGTTTGGAGATGATACTGTGGTGGTGTCAGATTCAGAGGAAAGGCTGTGTCAGTTAGTGTCAGAATTTGGAATGGTGTGTGAGAGAAGGAAGTTGCGAGTGAATGTGGGAAAGAGTAAGGTTATGAGGTGTACAAGAAATGAGGATGGCGCTGGATTGAATGTTATGTTGAATGGAGAGACACATGAGGAGGTTAATCAGTTAAGTATTTAGGCTCAGTTAAAGCTGCAAATGGTGGAGTGGAAGCAGATGTGTGTCACAGAGTGAATGAAGGATGTAAAGTGTTGGGTGCGTTGAAAGGAGTGATGAAGAATAGAGAGTTGGAAATGAATGTTAAGAAAGTTTTGTATGAGAAAGTGATTGTGCCAGCTGTGATGTATGGATCAGAGTTATGGGGTATGAAAGTAAGTGAGAGACGGAAACTAAATGTGTTTGAGATGAAATGCCTGAGGAGTATGATTGGTGTATCTCGATTGGAAAGGGTTAGGAATGAAGTGGTGAGAGCAAGAACGGGTGTGAGGAGAGAAATTGCAGCCAGAGTAGATATGAATGTTTTGAGATGGTTTGGCCATGTGGAAAGGATGGATGATGAAAGGCTGCTGAAAAAGGTGATGAATGCGAGAGTTGATGGGAGAAATACTAGAGGGAGGCCTAGGTTTGGATGGATGGATGGAGTAAGGAGAGCCCTGAATAATAGGAGGATGGATGTGAGGGAAGCAAGCGAGCGTGCTAGGAATAGGAATCAGTGGCGAGCGATTGTGACGCAGCTCTGATGGGCATCTGCTGTTACCACGGGGCTGCATCTTACAGAGGTAGCCCTGTGGTAGGGGCAGTAGGAGGAGTTGGCAGTTGTGAAGCGACACAGGTTGTGGAAGAGCTTGGAGGATGGGCTGTGGCACTCCAGCAGTGCCATCTGAACGGTCGCTAGCTCCCTCGTCATTGCCCATAGAGCAAAGTAATCCCCCTATTTGTTTTCCTTTCTTGATGTCGGCTACCCCCCAATTAAAGGGGGAAACAGCCAAGGTAGATAGATAAATATATATATATATATATATATATATATATATATATATATATATATATATATATATATATATATATATATATATATATATATATATATATATATATATATATATATATATATATATATATATATATATATATATATATATATATATATATATATATATGATTAGTAGATTGGCCATGGCACCAGCTGCCCGTTGAAAGACTACGACTAAAGGTATTAGGATGCAACTAGGACTGGTCCAGATAGTTCCAGGTTGAGTCTTCCTTCAGGACGGTTCTTTCCTCGTGCCTACATCTACACTTAATATTCTGGAGTATTCATTACACATCTCTTTGCTATTCCATTACATTTGGCAGGTCACAACATTCCCCACATCTCTCTTTTACTTTCTTTTTCCTCACATTTGTAATTATTTATGGAAGGTTCACAACTAATGGCCCCCAGTACCTGGCATAGAGGGGTGCGAAGAATCTCAGGGGATCATGTTGACGCCACTATTGGCTTGAGGGCAGACACGCCTGGTGGTAGTAATGGTTCTGCTCTTAAACTTGCACCTTCCAATAGATCTGCTTCTTCCACTCTTCACTATTCTAACATTCGTGGGCTAAACTCTAATCTTTCGTCTGTGGAACAGCACTTGGGCACTTTCCTCCCTAACCTCCTCCTCCTATCTGAAACCCAGCTGTCTATACATGCTTCCACTGACCCATATCCAAATCTCTCACTATAATCTGTATACTTGTTTTCCTTCCAAAGGTGGGGTCTGTGCATACTGCAACACTAACACTCCTACTGTGAGGCTCATGGACCTTGAATCTTCTGACTTTGATGTTCTCTGGCTAAAAGTCTATCTCTCCACTACCACTATCTTCCTTTGCTTCTGCTACTTTTCTCCAAACCCCAACGAGTTTGTGTCTTTCTTTGAATATCTATCCTCCTGCCATGAGTCCTTGCTATCTTCTCACTCACATGACGAAGTTTTCTACATTGTAGACTTCAATGTACACCACAATGAGTTGCTTCATTCTTCTCACACATGTGGGAGGAAGCGAGGCCCTTGCTCTCTCTATTACTCATGATCTGGAGCAAATTATCAAACATCCTACTCGCGTTCCTGATTGTCAAGAACATGCTGCAAACACTCTTGACCTATTTTTTACTTCTAACCCTTCAAACTACTCTTATTCTGTGCTATCCCCTCTTGGTAAATCTGACCACTCTATGATCTCAGTCTCTTCCATTTTCGCTCCCCCACCACCAATCCCTCCTACTCAGAGCCGCCTTTGACACTTCGAGCATACCCAATATGAAAATTTGCGTAACTTTCTCTTTGACTTCCCATGGGATGACTACTGCTTTTGGTCCTGCAACCCTGATCAGGTACCTCTAAAAGTTGCCGAGAACATGACCGCTGGAATGGAGGCGTACATCCCCTCTTCTACAAAAACTTTCTCTCCCCCTAAACCTTGGTTTGACCATGCCTGCTCCATGGCTATCCAGACTAGGAATCAGGCTCACCGATTTTACCTAGCCTCTCCTTCCAATTTAACTTGCTCTGCTTTTATTATAGCTAGGAATCGCTTTACTGTTCAGAAGGAAAGTTGATGACCTTAACTCCTCTCCCACTGACATATGCTTCTGGTCCTTAGCCAAAAACCTTTCGAAAAACTTCTGTAACTCAATCTTTCCCCCTCTCATTTGTTCTGATGGGTCTATAGCTTGCTCTCCCACTGACAAAGCCACTCTCTTTGGCTCTCATTTTACTGCCAACTCTTCTATCAACGACTCCAGCACACCTGTTCCTCAGTCTTTTCCCCTCTCTAACCCTATGCCCTCCCTTATCCTTTCTTCACACAAATTTCATAAGGTTCTTCACTTGCTAAAGACGAACAAGGTATTTGGTCCCGATGGTATCCCTACAAGGTTTCTTAAGGAGTTTGCAGATGAACTGGCTCCCGTGCTTTGCCGTCTTTTTCGCCTCATTCTGTCAACCAGTATCTATCCTTCATCTTGGAAGCATGCTGTAGTTCAACCTGTTCCTAAGAAGGGTGACCGCTCTATTCCTTCTAACTATCGACCTATTGCCCTAACCTCCTCTATTGCTAAAGTTTTCGAAACTTCGCTCAATGCTCACTTCTTGACACACCTTGAATATAACTCACTTATCTCCAATCACCAGTATGGCTTCCGCAAGGCAAGATCCACTGGTGATGTCCTGTCCTATCTTACTCATGTATGGTCATCTTCTCTGAGGAACTATGGGGAATCCTTTGTCGTCGCCCTTG
Source organism: Halocaridina rubra (assembly GCA_037179515.1). Lineage (NCBI taxonomy): Eukaryota > Metazoa > Arthropoda > Malacostraca > Decapoda > Atyidae > Halocaridina > Halocaridina rubra. Next base: position 17,668 of record JAXCGZ010006469.1, read on the forward strand.
ATATCTCTAAGGCATTTGAAAGAGTCTAGCACAAGGCTCTGTTGGCCAAACTTCCTGCCTATGGCTTTACCCCTTCTTTCTGTTTGCTGATTTCCAGTTTTCATACTGACCGTTCTATATCTGTAGTTGTTGATGGTGCGACATCTAGCCGTTTCCCTGTTACCAGTGGTGTTCCACAGGGCTATGTTCTTTCACCTACTCTCTTCCTTCTCTTCATCAATGATCTACAATCCCCATCTTCCTCTCTTCTTCATGCCTTTGCTGATGATTCTACACTTCACCATTTTTCTGCGTTTTCTTCACAACCTTCATCAGTTACTCGTAATCAATCTCGTATCACTCTTTCTTCTACTCTTAACTCCGATTTGCAGAGAGTATCTGAGTGGGGCACTCAAAATTTAGTTAAATTCAATGCTTCCAAGACACAGTTCCTGGCTATCTCTTTATCTTCTTCTCCTCCCGATAACCCTATTGTCTTCGAAACTAATGAAATTTACCCTCTCAACTCTATCAACATATTAGGAATCCATATAGCCTCTAACTTGTCTTGGAGGAATCACATAATCCAAATTTCTAAATCTTCATCCAAAAAATTCGGGGTTTGGTTTCATTTTTGTCATTACTTTTCCTCTTTGCAGTTATTTAAAATTTACAAAAGTCTTATGCATCCCTGCTTAGAATACTGCTCACACATCTGGGGTGCTTCTTCCTTTACTTATCCTCTTGATAGGGTTGAATCTAAGGCAGTCAGACTCATTAATGATCCTTCTCTTACTTCTAACCTGGATTCTCTCTCTCTTCGCCGTAAGGTATCTTCCCTTTCGCTTTTCTATTGCTACTACTTCCATCGCTGCTCTGATGAGTTGGCGAGTTGCATCCCTCCTCCACTGCCGAGGCCGCATAACATTCGCCAAGCGGCCTCATCTCACAGGTACTGTGTGGAGATTTGTAGCTCGCGGATTCGTTGATGCAGCGACTGCTTTTTCCCATCTACCTCCAAACTCTGGAACTCTCTTCCTCCTTCTGTCTTTCCTAATTTTTATGACCTTTCTTCCGTCAAAAAGCAGTCTATCGTCATCTCAGAGCTTAGTCCTCTATATCTCTGGGTCCTCTGTACTTTGACTGTTTTTTCTGTCTGTCGTTTTCCTTTGTGTGACATTACCTCATCTCTGTCTTGCCCTTAACCTTTTTCTTTTCCTTCGTCTTGGTATTTTCTCGTGCCCGGGCCTTTATTGATGAGGGCAGTTTCTGCCTGTCCCGGTGTCACACTCTTAAAAAAAAGGAAAAAAAAAAAAAAAAAAAAAAAAAAATATATATATATATATATATATATATATATATATATATATATATATATATATATATATATATATATATATATATATATATATATATATATATATATATATATATATCCCTAGTTTTTAGAATAATGTGGAGATAGGTTCTCAGAAATGCCACGTATATTAATTTTCGCGTAATTTCACGAGTTATTTTCCATAAGAAACAATGACAATGGGCATAGCTCATTCCACAACTATCCATAGACACACTATACCAATGATACAAGATTAGTAAAACATATTTTATAAGTACATAAAGCAGAAAGACCTTTAGTTATTTATATTAACATGCAAATAGTGTACAGTATAAAAGATATACAGATTTACTGTACAATAAACATATTAAAGTACTCTATTATGTGGTGGGCAACAGGCATACACTGGGACGTGCATGGTGGCAGTAAGTACGAGGATGCAAATGTTTTGCCGCTTCCGTATCAGCTGATGCACCCTCACACGCTATTTCCCTAACGATATTATATTGAAAGTTTGTTTGCTGTTTGTTCTTAATGCTTTAAAAAAAATTTTTTTCATAATATTCGATTGCATTAAGCGGTAGAAGAGGAGGAGGCTGTGGGAGAACGAACCTCTAAAGGTAAACGTTTTGCCGCTTCCGTATCAGCTGATGCTTATCACTATTCAGGCACAATATCTTACTTGTAATATATTTATTTCCTCACTCTTTTTGGGGTGTATTTAATTTTCAAGATTATTTTATTACATATTAATATTCCTTAGTTTTAAACATTATTCTATCTTCTTTACACATTGACTGTGCTGCACAAAATCTAAACTAAACAAAATCAGCTGAGAGAAAAAGAAAACTATACAATTCATTACAAAGAAAACGTATATCGGGGAAACTTAAATGAAATATATATATTCTCTACAAGCTATTTCCCTGATGATATTATATCGAAAGTTTATTTGCTGTTTGTTCTTAATGCCTTTTTTCAATTTTCTTCATAATATTCGATCGCATTAAACGGTAGGAGAGGAGGAGGATGCGGGAGAACGAACCTCTATCGGCAAACATTTTGACACGTCTGTATCAGCTGATGCACCCTCGCACGCTATTTCCCTGACAACATTATATTGAAAATCTGTTTCTTTTGTTCTTTTAATGTTTTTTTTTCAATTTTCTTCATGATATTTGATCGCATTAAGTGGTAGAAGAGGAGGAGGATGCGGGAGAACGAACCTCTATCCACAAACGTTTTGCCACTTCCGTATCAGCTGATGCACCTTCGCACGCTATTTCCCTGACAATATTATAATGAAAATTTGTTTGTGTTTGTTCTTAATGCTTTTTTTCAATTTTCTTCTTAATATTTGATCACATTAAGCAGTAGCAGAGGAGGAGGATGCGGGAGAAGGAACCTCTATCCACGAACGTTTTGCCACTTCCGTATGAGCTGATGCACCCTCGCACGCTATTTCCCTGACGATATTATATCAAAAACTTGTTTGCTGTTTGTTCATAATGCTTTTTTTCCATTATCTTCATTATATCTGGTCGCATTAAGTGGTAGAAGAGGAGGAGAATGGTGGAAAAGTGCCTCCTAACCAGTTGAATATTTTCTAAAATGAAATGTTTTTTTTTTTAAGTTTTTTGCATAGGTGTTATTCGCGAATTTCGTATTTTTTTACTATTATTTTATAGGGGCATTATTACAATTTTGCAGATAGAAAACACGCGGAAAAAGCGAACAAGGTGTATATATATATATATATATATATATATATATATATATATATATATATATATATATATATATATATATATATATATATATATATATATATATATATATATATATATATATATATATATATGTAAGAAAGTCTGTAAGAGAAAAACGAGGTACACAGTGCTAAATAATGTATTGGCATATATATACAGTACTATACATTATACACTGCATGTGCAGTACAGTATATACTTGGCATTACTTAATAAGAGAAAAGTTGTTATGGTAATTTCTGCATACTCTACCGAAAAACAGTGCATGACCTCCTTATATAACCAAGGCTGAATTATTATTGTATTATGAATAAAAGGTTTGACCCTTTAAAAAGAGAGGTAGGGAAGCATGCAGAAAAATATATTCCAATGGCTCTATTCAAAACATTGTTACGATGCATTTACTTGTGCTCACTTTACATTGAAGAATATAATCATTTTACTATATCTTACATTAAGAAACGTATCACTGAATAAATGAATTACACTTTCACCCAAAAAAAGAACTTTTAAATTCAAAGTTAATACATTATATGTATCAAGAACTGGGTAGGCTTTTATAATTTAACTAAAAGCTATAGAATATGTGGATAATCTTCATCAATGTTGTTCATTACAGACAATATGCTAGCATAGCATAAAAACACAGAGACTGTGTTGAATGCTGTACAGGCACAATCTAATGATGGTCATCCCTCAGAAGCCTTGTTGATAGCTTTCTTGATCCATTATAGATGTTGACTATCCATTCAATCATCCTCATTTCGAGTCTATCTAAATACTTATTATTCTAACCTGAAATGATAAAACAAACCTGAGGTCAATCAAGATATTTTAGCTTGATATCATCAAAGAGGGAAAGGACCATATTGGAATATGGACTGTGCAGATGGAAAAATCAGGAAATAAGAATACTGAAGAAGAGATGAAGTGACTGTCGATAATGAAATCAGTGTAAAGAACACCAATGAAGCAGAAATAAACAACAGAAAAAGCTCATCCAAAACAGCAACCCTGTTTGAAAATGAGCGATAGATTAGAAGAGGAAGATTACTGAGAGGTCTTTAGGCCTTGTCTTGAAGGAGTTGCACACATTTTCAGATCTGGTTTTCTATTCTAATAGCTAGCAGCTTCTCTATATTGCTTTGTAATAATTGTATCCATCAACATTGTGCTCCTCAATTCTGGAAGTACCTTTAATGATTACTGTATTGTATTTGTAGATTACATGAATCCAAATCAGTGGCTAGTAATAATACTGTCTTCATGCTCCTGCATTATTTTCAGCTTTTTTTCGGAAGTCACTTGTTTATAGGTAGGCTACTTTTTACCATAAACTGTATGCTTGTTTCTAGGCACTGGGTAATACTGCAAGTAATCATGGTAAGAATAGCGAGCTATCATCCTAAGTAAAAGTACATCTCTTTTTGTCTGCTGTCTAAAGTTTACTGATTATGCTAAACTTACTTACAACCTTAGAATATAAAACTCAATTCTAGCCACCATTCCATATTATTGTCCTATTTGTAATGTCAAGCAACATAAGATATCCCTATTGAATTTTTTTTTTTGACAAAATGAGCATTATGTTTGCATTTTATTACAGTCATGCCTGTGCTAACATCACCTGATATTTGAAAATAATATGCTAGAATGTTTAACTTGAATGAATTTTTCCATGATACAATTTTGTAGTAATCTACCTACTGGAGGAGTTTGTGGTTTTTTAAAACAATTTCCAAAATTTCTGGTAGATACACGGACGTTTTTCTGACACAAGCATAAGTAACTATATGATGGAAGCTTAACATATGGGTAAATTAATCCATGCACTTCATTCGCACTGACAGTCTGAGGTTAAAAAGAGCATTCACTCAGGGTAACAATCACACCTGCCAAAACCAAAGTCCTTTGAAAGAAAGCACTGACTTAGACCTTATTAGAAAAGGGAGTCAGTGATGTAAAACTGATCTTATCACAATTCATCAGAGATGAAATTCAATACTGCAAAGTCTTTAAATGTCTAGTTCCCATAATAGGCATCAAAACATTGTGGCTACTGCCCCCACTGACACCTTAGTTATTTGCACTTATGGGAAAGAGCCCAGTGCTTGTAACTCTCATTCTGCTGGTTAGTTTAGTTTGTTTTCATACCCACTCACCGTATCTATTCTTCACTGTATGAGTGCATTTAAAAGTTACCATTTCCTCACTTAGTGTATTCCTTTTACCAACTATTCATACAGTACACAAGTACTTCCTTCTATCCAGCTAAGAAACTTTTCTTACAAAGCTTCAAATAATGACCTCTAGTTATAAAGCCATCCATATCAAATTACTGCTCTATTTAAACTCAGTCAAAACGAAGAAGAAATTTGAAAATCATTATCGTACTTCCCCCTCTGTCATATTCCAATTGAACTATTCAAAACTAAGTTACAATGCATTTACCTATGCTCACTTTACACTGAAGAATATAATCGTTTTACTATATCTTACATTAACAAACTTATCACTGAATAAATGAATTGCACCTTCACCCAAAGAAAAAGAACATTTAATTTCAGACTTAATACATTATATTTGTCAAGACCTTCCTCATAGGTGAGATTACGTATCTGTCATCAGCTTTGAAGCATGTCTTTGAACTTCACCAATTCATTTATATACTTTTTCAAGTGCAGATTCCAGAAGGGTGTGGCATATTCAAACTCATACCTCACATAAGTTGTGTGTTAGTGCTGATTATGGATGCTTCAAATGGCTGAAGTTTTCTTTTATATATATATATATATATATATATATATATATATATATATATATATATATATATATATATATATATATATATATATATATATATATATATATATATATATATATATATATATATATATATATATATATATATATATACACTAAGCTCTTGGAACAACGTGAGGGTAGGTCCTCAGAAGTAACATGTAAGGTGAAATTCGCGTAATGTAACCATTTACCATAAAAACAATGATAATAGGCATATATACATTCCACAATCATACATAAACACACTGTGCCAAAGATATAAGATAAGAAAAACATATTTTATAAATACATAATAAAGCAGAAAGACCTGTAGTTATTTATATTAACATGCAAATAGTGTAGAGTATAAAAGATATATAGATTTACAAATAAATACTGTACAGCAAAACAAAATTAACGAACCCTGAGAACAATTCCTTATCTGCAAACGTAATCAAAGATGATGTTAGTGGTAGGGGAAGGAGGAGGAGACTTAAGCAGTAGGGGAGGGAGGAGGAAGGGAGAGAGCAAACCACTGGTTGTTGTTGGGGTTAATACATAATTTAAATACTGGGTGAAGAGTGACTGAAGCACATGGTAGCATGGAGGGAAACAGCCTCAAAGGCGGTCGCTTAGCTACTAAATAACCATTTTTCTAGTTTTTTTTTTTTTGCGCTCATGCGTGTAGCTCGCGCATTTCGTATTCTTTTACTATTATATTTTGGAGGTGTTATTTCAATTTCGCGTATTATAACTACGCAAAAAACGACTTGAGTGTATATATATATATATATATATATATATATATATATATATATATATATATATATATATATATATATATATATATATATATATATATATATATATATATATATATATATATATATATATATATATATATATATATATATAAGTACAAACTGTTAGCATACAGCACTAAATAGTAAGGAAGCCCATCAGTGAAACAAAACTTATAAAACAATGCTATATTTCGGATCCTAACTGGATCCCTTCTCAAGCACAACTGAGACAAAATAACAAAGAAGGAGGAGACATAAACAAAAGGACTCATGAGACCTGAGGGATTAAAATTTTTTTTATAATAATATGTTGGGGGCTATCTTCTTTCAGATCATTTATCATTTTAAGGATTAACTTTTTTCTTTGTTAATGGTTTAATGATCTTGGCGGCTTCTTGGTTGAGGATAATTCGTTTGGATTAGACCTGTACTGTTATCATAAAATTTTTTTAATCCCTCAGGTCTCATGAGTCCTTTTGTTTATGTCTCCTCCATCTTTGTTATTTTGTCTCAGTTGTGCTTGAGAAGGGATCCAGTTAGGATCCGAAATATAGCATTGTTTTATAAGTTTTGTTTCACTGATGGGCTTCCTTACTATATATATATATATATGAATAATTTTTACCCCTACCGAGTACTAGTGCCTTGGCTTAGTAATTATAAGTCCCAAGTTCAATTCCCAGTCGGGGTAAAAATGATTCATGTTTTCACATATGTTAATCTGCTTTTATATATATATATATATATATATATATATATATATATATATATATATATATATATATATATATTATATATATATATATATATATATATATATATATATATATATATATATATATATATATATATATATATATATATATATATATATATATATATATATATATATATATATATATATATATATATATATATATATATATATATATATATATATATATATATATATATATATATATATATATATATATATATATATATATATATATATATATATATATATATATATATCAGAGTCCAATAAGCACTTTTCGATAATGCAAATCTTGTTGCAGCTTTTCCTCTCCACTTTCGTTTTTGATGCTTCTTTTCATTGTTTAGTTTCAATCAGCATTTTCTTCTTTAACCTTAAGCTGTAAAGCCTCTTGAAAAAGCTTGAAATTACGGAATTTAAACATCTTTTCCTTAGATTCGACGCTTTTAAGTCCATTTGTTAGACTACATCAAGAGCAATTTTGTGTTTTTCAAGAATTAGGCTGTTGTGCAAAAATTCTACTTCACAAGCCTGATGATTCCAGATATAACTAGTTCATATGATGGGTAAAATACAATGAAGAAAGTGGCTCATAAATAGAAGACTACCTGTAGATCGTTATAAGTCTTATCTAAACTAAGCAAAATTTTAATGAGAAAATTCTCAAACATTTTAATGTGTACAGATTTCAAAAAAAATATTGTTTTTCTCGAAATAAAAAGTAATGTATAGTGTATTTGTATTTTACCATAAGGGTGGAGGATTTGCTATAAGTTATTAACTTTGGTATCATAAACCCCCTAAATTCAGAAATCCTGACACGGCTTTGGTCGAGGCCTACAAGCGTTCTCAAAATTGGTGCCACTTCCGCTTGTTATCTCCGCATCATGAATCTACTTCCTATCCTAACCTAACCTAGTAGATATTTTTACCTTGTAGATAACAAGCGAAAGTAGCACCTCGAAATTAAATACCCTATCAATAAAAATATAATTAATATTACATGCATAAGCATACATGAAAATATTTTATAAGGGGTTTGTGAACTGCTGATATGTGAATTATTAGATAAACTCTCTTCACCTTAGATTAAAATTCCTTATAATGAATATTAAATTTTCTAACATATATTCTACCTAGGAGTATTCTACTAAAGTTAGCTCAATCTGTCTATGAAGAACTGGAAACACCAGAAGGAGAGAAGAAAATATGGCGAATTGCCAAGGCCCGAGATGCTGCAACCAAGGACTTGACCCATGTAAGACAAATAAAGGATAACTATGGAGTAGTTCTAGCAGAAGAGGATGAAATAAAAAGCAGATGGGAAACTTATTTTGAAGGATTACAAATGAAGAGAACCCAAGAGCAGTATTTGAAGATGGACTTACAAATGAAGCAGTTACAACAACAGTGGCTAGAAGAGAGGTAGAGCGGGCAGTAAGGAAAATGAAAAATGGAAAGGCAGCAGGACCTGATGAGATGCCAGTGGAGGTATGGAAGAGTCTTGGAGAGGAAGGCATAGATATCTTGTGGGACTTAATGCAAAAGATCTTTAGTCAGGAAGAGATGCCAAAGGAATGAAGAGGAAGCTTAATCATCCCAATCTATAAATGTAAGGGAGACATTCAGGAGTGTGGAAACTATAGAGGTATAAAGTTGTTAAGTCATACTATGAAGATATGGGAGAAGATCATAGTGAGGAGACTCAGAGAGGTAATGACATTGGGGATGAACAGTTTGTCTTCATGCCTGGAAGAGGGACAGTGGATGCCATATTTGCCTTGACACTAATGATGGAAAAGCATAGGGAGAAACAGAAAGGATTGTATATGGTCTTTATTGACCTGGAAAAGGCATATGATCAAGTACCACGTCAAGAGGTGTGGAGGTGTATTAGAGAAAAGGGAGTCCCCGAGAAATATGTAAGAATCATCCAAGATATGTATGAGAGGGCAGAGGCAAATTGTAAGAGCAGTGTGGGCTTGACGAAGAGTCTCTCAGAAAATGTTGGTCTGCATCAAGGGTCTGCTTTGAGTCCATATCTATTTGATCTGGTCTTGGATGTAGTAACCCAGGGTATTAGAGATCAGTCTCCATGGTGTATGCTCTTTGCAGATGACACTGTACTGTGTAGCAACAGACGAGAGGTAGTGGAGGAGAAGCTTGAGGAGTGGAGAAGAGTGATGTAGGATAGAGGACTGAAAATCAGCAGGAAGAAGACAGAGTACTTGAGGTTGAGAGATGGTGAGGATGGGGAGGTCAATTTGCAGGGAAGGTGTTGAAAAGAGTTGAAAAGTTCAAGTATTTAGGATCAACAATAGCAGAGGATGGTGATCTAGAGTCAGAAATAATCCACAGAATACAAGCGGATGGAAGAACTGGAAGAAAGTGTCTGGGGTGCTGTGCAACAGGAGAATAGGGATTGAGTTGAAGGGTAAAGTGCATAAGACAGTTGTGAGACTTGCGATGATGTATGGAGCAGAGACATGGGCAATAAAGAAGACACAAGAGAAAAAACTGGATGTGGCAGAGATGAGGATGTTGAGATGGATGTGTGGGGTGACAAGAAGCGATAAGATCAGAAATGAGGTAATTAGAGGTACCTCAAAAGTTAGAGAAATATCAGATAAGATACAAGAAAGTAGACTAAGATGGTATGGTCACGTCGTAAGGAAGGATGAACAGTATGTTGGGAGGAGGGTGATGGAAATGAATATACAAGGTAGGAGAAGGAGAGGGAGACCAAAGCGTAGGTGGATAGATTGCATCAATGACGACCTGAAGTTTAAAGGTTTGTTGGGTGATGAGGTATGGGACAGAAACAAATGGAGAAAACTGGCCAGAAACATCGACCCCACATAAAAGTGGGAAAAGATGTAGACGAAGAAGTAGATTGTTAGAATAAGTTAATTCTGTACTTATATATCTGGAAAACCCAAATGTTATCAACAATCATGGGACTCGAAATCAAACTCGGATGTCTTCTGGTCCATGTATCTCTAATACATGTTCTTCAACTTGAGCGTCTCGTAGCATCTCACGAGAGCAACTAATTACTCATTATTAAACGTATATGCACCGTCAATGATCACGATAGCAAATGTATTTCATAAATCTCAACTACGACCTATTTACACATCGCAAACATGAGTGTCTCGTAGCATATCACGACAATAATGTCCCTTTCTAAGAGTCTCAAAACTCCCCTTGTTTGTAGGGGTCCCTAGTACTAGGGCTAGCTAAAGTTTCCGATTGTTAGGTGGGAAAAAAGTGTGGAAACATTGTTGCATATAATGGGTCTTTGTTCACCCAGGCGAGGGAATAAGTGTTTTCCCGAGAGGGTGATAGGTATGTGGTTAAACCTTTGGTGTCTCATATATCTCTCTCTTCTACAGCTAGTCTAAAGAATGAACTACACAATATACATACTAATATACTTGTAGATTTGATATATATGAATAGGTATACATACTATGTCTGCACATATACACACATGCACATAAGTTACAATAAACTAAGCTATCATGCAAATAACACCTACATATGTACGTAGAAATAAACTGTTTTGCAATATATTCAAGATATCAGTGCTACAATTTATCATCAAGGTTTAAGCTTACCCACAATTCTACAACCTTTTGGGCAGCTTGACGTTCAGATCTTTCATAATTTGATGATTCCTCATTGTCTACTTGTGATAACAGATCTTCCCATGAGATCTATTTAGACCAGTCTCTCTGAATGACAATATTTCCTCTTCTTAGCAAGAGTGAAATTAGACCTAAGGGGTCAAAATATTTACTCACCAGTGACAGAAGTTTCTGTTTGGTCAACACTTCTTTTCTAGTCTTCAGACATTTCATTGACAACTTGTCTGTATTAAAATTCTAGATTAAGCTTAAGACAGAAACTTTAGGAAATCTAGATTTTTCGATAAAACACTAATCTAGGACCCTCTGAAGTCTTGTGTTGTTAGAATTCCGTGCTTGCAGTGATAATTTGGCCTTTGCCAGCTCTACATCTGCAGCATTGTATATATCAACTGTTTCTCTTCACTGGTACAAGCATCCAACAAAGTACCTACATGAAAATTCTCCAATATCTCCTCCACCTGTTCTACTAGAGACCTCATTCATCCAAAGGCTCTCTGAAAACTGTGTAGGAGAGGAGTGTTGATAGGCTTCCAGGGAACAAATTCTGAAACACTTCCAAGTGTAGTTTTATCTTCATAACTCACTTCTTGCTTATTTACTCCAATACTCTCTGGCTCCCTCAACTTATTAACAGTCTCTATGGCCTCTTCAGTCAACAACTTATTAACAAGCTCTATGCCTTCTTCAATCATTTCTTGAGTAGATTCAGTCAATAATTGTGTTCTTACTCGCATAACAATTTGGTTTTGCACATTATTGTGCTCATATTTAGTATCACATGGACTATGACCATACAACGTGACATCACCCGGTGTTTCCATAAAATTATAGACGTCCCACTTGTTCATACGACTAACAAATTGGCTAAAATTTAATGCACCCATAACAATGCCAGTGTTCTCAAGTACATCACTACCTTCCTCAGCCAACTTGTAATCATTAGACTTTAAAACATTTGCGATTCCTGGAATGTGGATGCTAATTAGCATATCATCAACTATGAGAAACTTAACTCTGACTCTTCTTTGTCCCAATTTAATAACTACTTTTACAACAGGAAAACTTCCTTTCTTCGTTTCAGAAAGAATGGCATCAATACCAAGAGTCATTTCATCTACTGGACTTAATTTAAGTCTTTCAGCTAATTCCTAGTTATAAAGAAACACTGGGAACCTGTACCAAAGAATAACTTAGTGTTTACCCTTAGGCTACCCTTTGAACTGCTTAATTTTCCACTGGCAGTAGAAAGAACACATGAGGGTAAACTTGGCTTCATCATTTGCCTTTGTACTGCATTCATAATCATCACACCAACATGCTTCTTGTCCTTTTTTGAGTCAGAATGTTCTTGCTCATTGCTTGACTCATCTATTAATTTTGAACTATTTCCTGACTGTTCATTCAGAAATGTAGGTTCTTCAAACCTTTTAGGAAACTTCGATTCTTGTTTGTAACACAAGCCTGCTTGATGACCATTTTTGTTACACTTGTAACAATTTAACTGAGCGTATCATTCATTTACATAGTGCCCCAACTTTATACATCTCAGACATTTGTTTTAATCTCTCAATCTGTCTCTGTGTTCATTCATATAAACTACTTTATTACAATGCTCAAATTTATGACTTTGCCAGCCACAAAGTGCACATTCCAATTTATTATATACTCCTTTTGCAACAGCACCATAACTACCTACACTTTTTATATGACTGGGTCTCATCTCTCTAGAAGGTTTTAATCTTTCCCTTTGTGTCAACTCTAATGTTGTTGCCTTCTATATGCTATACATATTTTTCCAGTTCCTTCAAGAGGGTTTCAAATGTAGAATATTTTGTGTCAATTTTCATGCCAATCCAATTCTCTACATCTTCTAGTAATTTCATGATCACGAGTTCTGAAAACACCCAGTCTTCTTCATGTCTCTATAATTTTTCAGACTTCGAGTAATGCCTTCTGCTTCTTGTTTGACTTTAAAAAGTGATGAATGAATAGAAGAGGGTGTTGGTAAATTTACCAATTTCCTCATTAAATTTCGTAGAATCCTGTCCTTGCTGGCATAAACAGCCTTCAGATGTTGATTGCATTCATCATAACTCTTTGGCATCTCCTTTAAGGGAATATCTCAATATGGCAAACTTTGTCATAGTTGGCATAGAAGTACTATGTACTAAGCTATCAAACATATCTCAAAACTAGTTCCATTCATTATAATTTCCATAGAACAGTGGTATTTTTATTTCAGGAAATCTAGGCGTGGGTTGTCCACTGGGGAGGCTTGAACTCTCGTAACTAGAAGCTTTAGTACTCTTCGTAGTTCCTAACTTGCGAATCTGTTCTAGGACAGCTAATCTAATGTCAATTACTGTTCTATATCTTCCTATTATATATTTCCTATCATATCTTCCAAATCTTTCTGTAAGCTGATGATGACAGCTTTCTAAATAACTAACAACAAGTGTCTCATCATCTTTTGCAAGTTCTGTTTGACACTGAACACAATCACGTTGAAGCAATTCCCGAAAACGTTGAAATGCATCAGGTTTAACTAACATAATGAGAATGAAAAAAAAATGATAAGAGAAAAACAAACAAATAGTTGATCTAATTACGTCATCAAAGAAACCGCTATCTTAATTATGGATCCACAATGCAACAAAAATTCACTCTGTAAAAAGCATCATAAGAAAATCTCCCAAAATTTTCAGTCATTCAATTTCGTCAATCCTCGAAGTGTAAAACACACAATTAATCAACTAAACAAAACTGTTCACTTAACAACCGTAAATGGAAAATGTAATGTAAAACACACTGTTCCTCCAGTAACGAAACTGTCACCCAGCAGCAGGTGGGTTACTAACTTCTGTTTATTTATGTAAACAAACGAATTAGTGTGATGTTATAGACATCATTAAATGGGAAACGTGTAAACACACAAATTTCCAACTGGTAACCACTGTTCACCCAACAGATATTGGGTACTATTTTCTAATTTGCTTAGTGGACTTTTAACCACAAAAGTATATTTCACTTCCACAAAGAGTCAAACACTTTATCCACTTGGGAAAAAGATACTCTTAATTATTCCAACAACCACTTAAGTTTCAAAGTCATGTTCGCAATATTCATGCAAACCTGTAGTAAGCTGACCTATGACACCAGCCGTCCATTGTGATACTACAGCTGAAGGGTCTTTTGGACTTAAATAGGGCTGTTCAGGTCAATTCGATGTTAAGTTTTCCTTTAGTTATGGTTCTTTTTTTATGCCTACATCAACACCGAATATTCTCGGATTTTTTGGTACACATCTCTTATTATCCCTTCACATCTGACAAGCCCCAACTTTCCCCATCTCTTTTTCTCTTTACTTTTGTTTTCTTCGTGACAAGGTTCGATGAGGGAAGATTTGCTTTATTTTTATTTTTTTGGCCTTTCCTGGTGTCAATCATAAAAGAAAAAAATGTATGCAATGCATTTCTTCCGCCGAAATATGGACAGTTGTAACTGTAGAGTTTCACACGCTAAACCCTTTCTTAAACAAAGCTGGAGTTTATCTAAAATTTACATTATCTTCACCATTACGGCGTCAATTCTTATCCAGCTCGAAGGACCTAAAGCTGTGAAGGATTTTCTGTATTTTATTATCCTCGATCTCATAACCCCCTAAATTTGGAAATCCTGACACGGCTTCAGTAGAGATCTACAAACGATCTTGAAATTAAATCTTCTACCAATAAAAATATGATTAATTTTATATGCATAGGCATATATGTAAATATTTTATAAGGGGGTTTGTGAACTGCTGATATATGAATTATTAAATAAACTCCCCTCACCTTAGATTAAAACTTCCTAATACAGAATAATAAATTTTTCAACATGCAGGGAGTCCTCGTATAACGTCGTTCCAAGCTACGTCGTTTTGCCATTACGTCAGAGGCCAATAAATAATTAATAAATTATTGATAAATTCATTTTTTCAACCTACCTGAATGTCTTTTTTTTTTTATAAGTGTGACACCGGGACAGGCAGAAACTGCCCTCATCAATAAAGGCCTGGGCATGAGAAAATACCAAGACAAAGGAAAAGATAAAGGTTAAGGACAAGGCAGAGGTGAGGTAATGTCACACAAAGGAAAACGACAGACAGAAAGAAACAGTCAAAGTACAGAGGACCCAGAGATATGGAGGACTACGCTCTGAGATGACGATAGATCTGCTTTTTGAAGGATGAAAGGTCATAAGAATTAGGAAAGACAGAAGGAGGAAGAGAGTTCAAGAGTCTGCAGGTAGATGGGAAGAAGCAGTCGCTGCACCGACCAATCCACGAGCTACAAATCTCCACACAGTACCTGTGAGATGAGGCCGTTAAATTCAAACCGCACGTGCTGAACAGTTTGTGAGCACGGTGAACGAATACACAGTTAGCAGCACAGCTGTATTTATATTTATCAAGTTAATGGCTTTATTTCTTTATATTTGATTATATGGAAGGATCATACTGAATTTAAAAAAAAAGACCTAACACATAGCCATAAACGCAATTTTATTCGAAATAATGTGTTGAGTGCTGTGTAAGAATACGGCATCATGCGGCATTTGAAGTGGAAGAAGAACCATGGCTCAGTTTATTCCCACCTGCCACAGTGTGCCTAGTGTTTTATATGTTCTCTTGTTGTGTTCACTCATTACTGACATTACTATGCCTCCCAAGCGTCTTAGTGATAGTTCTGATGGCAGTGCTAAAACTAAAGAAAGCCGTCACCATGGATATTAAAACTGAAGTAGTAAACCGTGCTGAAAAGGGGAAATCTTCTACAAACATTGCTGCAATCTCGGATTAGCCCATATGACCGTGGCCACGATCATCAAAGAGAAAGATCAAATTCATGACCATGTGAAAGGTTCAACTCTTATGATGTCTACTGTGATCACTAGTTAGCGTAGTTGCGTTATGGTCGAGATGGAGAGATTGCTGGTGCTTGTGCTTGAAGACCAAACTTGATGGCATATCCCAAAAAGCCTTATGCTAATACATGAAAGGCAAAAATATTGTTCGAAGCCTTGAAAAGAGAATAGGAGGAAGAGAGTGCAGGTGAAGAGTTTGTGGCTAGTAGGGGTTTGTTTAATCGTCTTAAGGCTCGTGCTAATTTGCATAATATAAGAGTGTACGGTGATGCTACTAGTGGTGATGAGGAAGCAGCAAAAATGTTTCCTATGGCTTTGGTTGAGATAATAAGGAAGGGGGATTACCGTGCTAAGCAGGCATTTAACGTAGATGAGATTGGCTTATTCTAGAAGCATATGCCTAGTTGTACATACATCGCCAAGGAGGAGAAGACAGCACCAGGCCATAAAGTCAGCAAGGAGAGACTGACTGCTTTTGGGGGCTAATGCTGCTTATTCTGGAAGCGTACGTACATTGCCAAGGAGGAGAAGACAGCACCGGACAATAAAGTCAAAAAGGAGAGACTGACTGTTTTTGGGTGCTAATGCTGCTGGAGACTGCAAGCTGAAGCCCTTGTTAGTTTATTTGGCCAGAAACCCAAGGGCACTCAACAGCATTTGGAAGGGTCAACTGCCAGTCATCTGGAAGTCAAACAAGAAGGCTTCGATAAACTTTCATATATTTGAGGACTGGTTCAGCAACCATTTTATCCCGGAAGCAGAGAGGTACTGTGCTTTCAAAGGTTTACCCTTTAAGGTGTTGCTTATCCTGGACAATGCCCCTGGTCACCCTGTCCATTTGGATGACTTTCATCCTAATGTAAAGGTGGTTTACCTTCCACGTAATACCACTTCCCTGTTATAGCCAATGGATTAGGGGGTCATTGCCTCATTTAGATAAAGTCTACGACCTCCAAAGAACAATCGCTATGGCTCTCAGGGCAACTGAGAAGAATAAGAACTTGACTCTCAAGGACTTCTGGAAGTCGTACAATATTCTTCATGCTGTGAAGAATATTGCTGATGCATGGGAGGAAGTGCTGCAAACCAACTTGAATGGGGTATGAAAAGAAGCATGCCCCTATTTTGTGAATAACTTCCTAGATTTTGAGTTGACAGTTGAGGCTGTATCCAAGAACACAGTTGTCATGATTAAGGAGCTCGAGTTGGAAGTGGAGGCTGATGATGTAAAAGACCTCCTGGAATCTCATGGCGAGGAGTTATCTACTGAGGACCTCATTCAACTGGCAAAGCAAATGATTGAAGAGGAGGAAGAACTACCAAGCCCAAAGCCCAAGAGATTCACAGCCAAGGATTTGGAAAAAAACGTTTGCCTTGGCAGAGGAATTATTGGCAAATCTCGAGGCTCAGGATCCCAACGTTTCCAGGTACACTGAGGTCGAGAGAGGGATCATTGATGCCCTGTGGTGTTAAAAGGAAATATATGAGGAGAAGAAGAGGGCATCCTTCCAGACTCACCATGATGAATTCATTGTGAAGGTAGAGCTCCCACCAAAAGATCCTGTACCCTCTTCCTAGGGTGCCTCTACCTCTATAGATTCACCTGCCCCAGTATCTTCATAATCTGCTGCATATTCTTTTGCCTCTCCAGACTCACCTGCCCAGCCTCCTCAGCACCTGCCTCTCTAGCTTCCACCTCCCAATAAGCCAGTTTCTCCCTCCATTGCAACGCCCCTTCCAGTGTGCCTGCTTACCATACGAATAAAGGTAAGCAATCATGTACTGTACTGTGCTGCAGTGTAATTTTACTATTGATATAATTCATGTTATGCGAGTGAAAGTAAGCAATAATGTACTGTAGTGTAGTGTAACAAAACTATTGATATAATTTGTTACACGAGTAAAGGCAAGGAATAATGTACTGTACTGTAGTGTAATTTTCCTGTTGATATAATTTATGCTACACACAAGGTAAGCAATACTATTAAGTTTAGTTTTTGTATTTTTTTTATCATAGTTTAAGAACTTATATTATTTTTCTATGTTTTAAATTATTTATTTTAAACATTGTTTGGGAGATCTAGGTTCGAGTTTAGGTCTTTTCCGACTTACGTCAAAATCAGAAGCTGTCAGGAACGGAACCCTGATGCTAAACAAGGACCTCCTATATATTCTACCTACGAGTGTTCTATTACAATGAGTTTATTCTGTCTCTCACACATAGTTATAAACATTGTTAGAAATAAGATAATTCTGAACTTATATATCCGGAAAACCCAGATGTCGTCAGCAATCATAGGACTCAAAATCAAGTTTGAATGTATTCTGGTCCACGTATCTCTAGCACACGCTCTTTGACTTGAGTATCTAGTAGTGTCTCACAAGAGCAACTAATTACTCGTTATCAAATGTATATGCACTATCAATGATCACGGTAGCAAATGTATTTCATAAATCTCAACTACGACCGTACTAGGGCTAACTAAAGTTCCCTCTTGTTAATTGGGAAAAAGTTTGGAAACATTGTTACATATAATGGATCTTTGTTAGACCAGGCGAGGGAATAAGTGTTATCTCGAGGGGGTTACAGGTTTGAGGTTAAACCTATGGTGCCTCCGATTTCTCTAGCTCTTCTAGAGCTAGTCCAAAGAATGGTTTACACATCATCCATATGAATACATGTGTAAATTGATTTAGATGAATAGGTATACATACTATGACCATAAGTATACATACATGCACATAAGCTACGATAAGCAAAACTGTCATGCAAACACCACTTACATAGGTACGTAGAAATAACTGTCTTGAACTATATTCAAGACAATCAGCTACACAATTGCTTTGTTTTCATGTATTTACCCCTTTGAAATTCTGTAATCATTACAATTTCGATCAATGATGGACTGGTCTCCATAAAGCTTGATGTCCAATAATGCAATTACGTAATTGTGCTTACAGGAAAGAGCCTCATGCTCGTAACTCCCCGTCTCCTGGTCGGTTCCATTTTTGTACTTAGTGATACTTATCATACTTGTCCTAAAAGCTATAGCTTGAGTTATCAATAACTACCTCCTCGCATAGTGAATTCCAATTATCAACTACTCTTACACTAAAAAAGTACTTCCTTACATCCTGCAATTAAGTTTTCTTACAAAACTTCAAACTATGACCTCTAGTTCTAATGCCAGCAATATAAAAAAATCGATCCCTATCCACTCTTTCATAACCATGAAGGAATTTAAAAACCGCCACCATATCACCTCTCATTCTTCTAGCGTCGAGTGATGGTAAGTCTAATTCCCTCAGACTCTCCTAATAACTGAGATTGCTTATTTCTTAGACCAGTTTTGTGGCATGTGTCTGAACTATTTCCAACTTAACTATGTGCTTTTTCAAGTGTGGATTCCGAAAGGGGGCTGCATATTCAATCTTTGGCCTCACATAGGTTACATAAATATTTTTGAACATTTCCTTGTCCATGTTCCTGAAGGTCACTCTTACATTTGCTAAGAAGCATATGCTGCCCTTATTGTGCCATTATATGCATTTCCAGAGACATATCTGTCAGTATGTTTACTCCTAGATCTTCTCTCATTCTCTGTCACTTGAAGTTCTGCTCCTGCTATTGAGTTTTCAAGCTTGGGCCTTCTCTCACTTGTACCTATTCTCATTACCTTACATTTAGAAGTTCTGAATTTCATTAGCCACTTTTCTGACAACTCATACAGACTCTTTAGGTCTTCCTGAGGTTCTCTACCATTGTTCTTGTCTCTTACTTTCTTCACAATCTTTACATCATCTGCAAACATATTCATTACTAAATTTACAGACTCTGGTAGGTCATTTACATATACAAGGAACAAAAGTGGCCCTAAAACTGAACCCTGTGGAACTCCGCTACTAACTCTTCTCCATTCAGACTCTGAGTGTCTTACTCTAACCCTCTGTTGCCTTCTTTCTAAGTAAGTTTTTATTAATTCCAAGACATTTCCACCTATACTAGCCATTGCTTGCAGCTTCTTAATAAGTCTCCTGTGTGGGACTATCAAATGCCTTCTGAAATTCTAGGAATATGCAATTTGCCCAGCCCTCTCATTCCAGTAAGATTCGGCTTGCCTCATCATAAAATTCTAATGAGTTTGCTACCTTTGACCTACCTTCTCTGAAGCATGTTGTCTCACTGACAAAAAATTGAAGGATTCCAAGTGAAGAGAGATGTGTTTTCTTAGTACTTTTTCCATAACTTTGCAAACTGTGCTGGTCAAGGAAACAAGTCTTTCATTCAGAGCTGTATTCCCCCTTCCCTTTTTGAAAATAGTACCATGTTTGCTTGTTTCCAGTTTCCAGCAACTTTTCATATATGATGCATAGTGTCGCCGATTTTGATTTAGTGTATTCCTTAAGTACATGAAGGGATACATCATAAGGATCTGTATGTTTATGGGCATCTAACTCCATCAGCGCTTTGCATACCTCTGTGGGTGAAAATATGATGTTCTTTAATACCAGCCCATGAGTTCATATCACTGCAATATGAGGGGGTGGGGGTATTTTCTGCTGTAAATACTGACTGGAACTCCTTATTTATTTCTTCGTAGATCTCTTCATCTGTCTCAGTGATACTTCCATACGCTCTCTTTAACTTTAAAACCTGTTCTTTGACCTTCAGTTTCCTCTGATAAAGCTGTGGAAAAGTATGGGATTTTCAGTAGCCCTCCTGGTGATATCCCTTTAATAGTGTCTCTTTGCAGCTCGTCTTTTTCTTAGGTAATAATTTCTTGCTCTTTTCTAAGTCTGCCAGACATTTATGCTTTTTCTTTTCATATACTTTTTCCAGCATTTGTCTCTCCACTCCTTAGCTCTCCTACACTCATTATCGAAACATTTCTCTCAAGCATGAATGACTTCTATTTTGGTGGAAGGTATGCAACAATCTATTATCTTCCCATATTCCTCACAAAAGATGTTGTACTTTTCTTGTACACATTTGCTATTAAATAAGGTCCTCCAATCAATAACTGCAAAAAGCTTATTAATATTGATGTAATCTTCTTTTGGATAGTTCCTCCTCGTGTTCTCAATGCCTCTAGGCAGATCATCTTCGATGATATATTCCATCACCCACACACCTGTCACTCTTGCCAATTGGAGGTTCATACTCAATTTTTTCAATATCCAACACATTATCTTTGAATACCAGATCAAGCAGCAATGGCTCATCCCTACGCCTGACCCTGTTAGTTCCAGTACATGTTGGTGTAGGATATTCCCTTGTACGAAATCTAGGAATTTTGCCAAGAATGAGTCCTCCCCACTGTGTGGGGCAAGAGTTATTCAATCTTTCTCTCTATGATTAAAATCTCCCATAATCAAAATCCTACATTTTCTCTCCCGTGCAATGTTAGCAACTGAGTTTATGACTTCAATAGTACGTATATGATTTTCCACATAAACTTGTAGCCTATGTTGGTTCCTTGGTGGGTTATATGCAACAGTTATTATAATTCTCTCTGAATTGATATTTATGTGAGCAATAAAAAGTCCTTGAACTCACACTCTATATCAAAGTTTATTTCTTCAATCTGAAATCTTTCACTTATGGGCAATCCTCTTAGATCTTTCAGCCCTTAATATTTTGAAGCCCTTAGGAAAAACTGACACTGTTTATGTCCTCACTTAACTTAGTCTCTGTAAACGCTACTATATCTACCTTAATGTTGCGAATTCTATCCTTTAATTCTTCTTCCTTACCAGCTACCCAATCAGATTCGTGTACAGCAATCTTAAAGAGGCTGCAGCCCCTGATATTCTATCATTATATTCTTTATTTCCCCTTTAGCTGGAAGAATTCTAAAACAAAAATTTTTCTTCTTTTCTTTATTTCTTCCCTCATTTAACCTTCTAGCTTCAACAAGTTTTTTTTTATTCTTTCCATCTCTTCCTGTGTTCTTTATGGTCTAATGAACACTGTTTTGAAATCTTAAAGGTCTTTTAGGTTTTTTCTCTTCAATATTTCTCTACATGTGACCCCTCACTCATAGGTTCCTTTTATTGATCTTGCCTTTCCTGCCCTAGAATATCTACCAATTTAGTGAATTTTTACAATATTCACCTGACCACATACTATTCCAAGCTTCCTTATCAGGTCTAAAACCTTAACTTTATTTTGTTCAAGTTTCCCCTACCATGTTGACTTCTGGGTTCTACTTATGCCCGAGATTTTCACTTCTAATTAGTGGATTAGCTCTTTCCATCACAACATCTTTTATTTTTTTATTACTGTTTCTTTATACTCAATTGCTTGTATGTTTTCTAGTGCCACCACCTT
>JAXCGZ010006470.1:0-39926 GCA_037179515.1 Halocaridina rubra
TGGGTTGCTGAGCGGCTGGAAAACGTGTCTGCAAGTCTTTCTGCTTCCTCCATTGGTTTTGGATGCGTGGGTATTTTGGTTGATTTTTTTCCGGACAGCATGCCCATCCAGCATACAGGACGCCTTGGCAAGACGAACAGCTGTGTCGTTGCCAGTCAGCCCAATGTGAGAGGGCGTCCATACAAACGACACAACAAGAGAAGCATCCCGGGCGGCAGCGAGGCAACATAGTATATCTCCCACAGCACGGCCACATATGGGTCTTGGTGAGGATAGGGCACGTAGGGCCGATTGGGAGTCACAAATTATTACCCCATTCACTCGTCATCGAACAAGGAGAGTCACGGCATCCAAGATGGCATTCAGTTCACAGTAGGTGGAGCTCGACGAAGTGGGTAGTCTACGGCCAATCCATGAATCAGCCGGCACAGGCGGCTCCATGGTGGGGGAAAACACAGCACATGCCGCCCTCCCATCTGCTTGCACAGAACCATCAACATAGACGTGGTGTGCTGCAGGAACAGACGTGGACACATCAGTGATAGTCTCCAGAGCTAACTGTCTCTGCAGGAAGGGATAGACATCCTTCGAGGTTGGTGTATATGTGACAGCGGGGAGGGGGACACGCCAGGGTGGTAAATCTGGGACAGCCGCCTGCACAGGCAGGTTGATGTCAAGGCCACGGAGAATGTCACTCACCACCCTGATAAGGTTATGACCTCCTGCTCGAAGTGGGAGCCTGGGTGCGTCTGGATCCAGGGACGTCCTCATGACAGCAGAGAAGTACGGAGCAAGAAGGGGGTAGTGAAGACACTTAACAGTAAAATAAGACACATTGGTATAAATCCTCTCCACAAGAGGGGGCAAGTTGAGCTCCAACTGCATATTCACAATACGGGTAGAGAGAGAACATCCTAAGATAAATCTCATGACTCGATTCTGGAACTTTTCAAGTGGCTCGAGAGCTGGTATAGGAAGTTGACACAAGGCAGGAGACAGATAGTCGACCACTGACCGAAGCAGTAGGATGTAGAGGGTCCTCGCCACTGGGATGGAGACACCTGATAGGGGCAAAGCGGGGCTCCAGACGGTCAAGAAGGCTCGTCACAAAGGGATGAATTCGTTGACGTGCAGGTATAGCTGGGGTGATCCGGACTGGTGCACCTAAATACGCATACTGTGTGCAGTGAGGGATGACATTACCACCCATGGTGAATGTGGGCAGTGCTCTGCAGTTGCGTGAAGAAAAATCCTGCTTTTTTCTGGGGAGATAATAAGGCCACAGGAGGTAGCAGACACGTAAAAAACATGGAGCATGTGCTGAAGGTCGTGAGATGAGGTCGTGTGGATACATATGTCGTCCACATAGCAGGTAACTGTAGTACCGGGGATGACAGGAAGGAGGGAGAGTAGACGATGCATAAGGATATTGAATAGAAAAGGACTTAGCACACCCCCCTGAGGAGTGCCCAGTTCAAACCATTCATAGGAGCTATACGACCCTTTAAAAAGGACACGTGATGTTCTGTTGCAGAGATATCCCCGTATCCATTTCAGTATGCTGCCCCGAACTCCAAAGTCCACCAGCTGGTCAAGAATAATTTCCCTGTTGGCTATATCGAAGGCAGATTTGAGGTCCAGGGAGGCGACCACACTGGTGGGAGAGAGACGGGTGTAGAGTTCAGCGAGGCAGTGATGTGTGCTCCGTTGTGGGAGGAAACCATAAAGACCGGGGTAGAGCTTATCCTATAGACGGTGCATGAGCCGGGCAAGAAAGATGCGTTCAAACACTTTGCTGAAGCAGGAGGTGAGGGAGATAGGCCTAAATTTATCGGTTCCAGGTTTTGGTAGAGGAATAATAGTGCTTCTGGTCCAGGCAGAGGGAACAAGCCCGAAGCGAAAGCAAAGATTGAAGAGCTGCAATAGGGGGTTACCAGGAAGTTTCTGATGAAAATGGAGAACTTGATATGTAAGACCATCCTCCCCAGGGGTAGTAGTCTTAATCCTAGCAAGAGCACGTCGTAGTTCATCCTCTGTGAATAGGATGTCATCCTCTTCATCCGTCTGTAGTACTGCACCCATTAGGCGGAGGTTACGAACACTGCGGCGGGTGGAGAGTGCCTCTTGAACGTTCCCGGGAAGGTTGCAAGTTTGTGACTGTGCTGACCAGGTAGTAATGAGGTCCTGAGCATACTCAAGCAGACTGTGGTGTAGAGCACAGGTGGATTTCTTCTTAACAGCCTTCCTTATAAGATGCCACATAGTCCCAGCGCTAGTCTGATGGCTAATACTATCCGTAAATTTCTGCCAAACTCCGTGTGCACGCACTTCTGCAGGGCAACCAGATCATCCCTCGCCAACTGATATTGGTGCAGGTGGTCAGGCGTGGGCTGTCTTTGAAAGGAGAGACCAGCATCCACAGCTGTCCTTTCCGCCTGGGCAATACGCTGATCCAGAGTCCAGGAATGGGCCTCAGGGCGACGTGGAACGTGTGGTCTGAGAACATAATGCGTGTAAAAGTCATGTGTAGAATTCACCAGGGAGTTGTATAAGCTGTCTGGAGAAAGGAGATCAAAAGTGGGAAGGAGGCGAGAGATAAAGGAAATATAAGTGGGGCAGTATTTGGGAGGGATAGAGATGCGGGTGCGGTGATGGGGGAGGGTAGCTGGAGTCTGGAGTATGGAGTATTTCAGGCTAAGGGCAACATGGTCAGAAAAGAGAGAAGGGATAGAAGAGCAGGAGACATTAGGTACCACAAGGCCAGCTGTGAGAATGTGATCTACAGTACCCCCACGAGCATGTGTGGCACCACCAGTATCCCAGCGTGTGAGGCGGTAGCGGCAGATGTAGTCGAGCAGAGGCTTGCCACCACGATTGGGAGTGGGAGATGAGTCACCAAGGGCGGGGTGTCTGGCGTTAAAATCCCCCATATAGATCATTCCACTGTCTGTAGGTATTGGAAGGGCTGGTAAATTAATCACACCTGGGGCAGAGTAGACATTGCACAATCGAAGAGTACCATTCCCAACAGTGATTTCAAAGAGCTGAAAGGTCATATCAACTTGTGCAGAAGAACCAAGGAGCGTGTGAGGTATGGAGGAATGAATGTAGGTAATGAGTCCTCTTCTGGTATAATGCATATATGAAACATACCCTGTGAGCATAGGAGCCTCCTCCCCTGGTGGAGCACCACCAGGAAAAGCCTCTTGTATGAAAATAACCTGCGGATGATGACGATAAACATAGGCTCTAAGTGCAGTGAGTTTAGGAGAGTGTCTAATTCCAAAGGCATTCCAAGAGATGGCATGAAATTGTATGCGACTAGCGAATCTTATTCTTAATTTTGCGGAGGGCAGAAGTGGGTGGGGCACTGTCAGACGGAGCATGGGATGAAGAAGACCTGGGCTGCACATCAGTCAACTTCTCAAGGTGGGAGGCAACCTTATTAAGGTTGTCAGTGAGAGTCGTGATGGTGTCGATAACAACATGATGAGACTCAACCAAACCTGCGAGAGTCCTTTCCATTGTATCTTGCTGGGTGACCATACTGTCAATGCAGGCACCTATGGTATCAAAGCGAGCTGTGAGAGCTGTACAGCGGGACTCCAGGGTAGCAACAGCCTTACGGAGAGCAATGATGTCAGCAGAGTCAGTAGGACGTAGAGAGGAAGGTGCGGCGATGGGTGGTGGTGGGGGCAGTGGAGCACGCTCAGGTGGTGTGGCATGAGACCGTCTAGCACAGCCATGCCAGACGTTGACCCCAGGCATGTTGCACCGAACACACTTCCACTGCGAAGTGTCTGGCGGAGGCTGAGATGTGGATCCCGAAGCAGTATCACAAGCAGGCGCAGCAGATGAGGCAGGTATATGGTGCGGGCAGGAGCGTGTGTCATGGCCAGCAGCACACCACGCACATCTGGCCGGAGCAGAACAATAGCGTGAGATATGGCCAATACCCCAGCATTTAAAACACCAAGGCTGCTCGTCCTTCATCCTGCGCAATTCACAGGAAGGGAGGCAAGGGAGAAAGGAAAACTCAACGACTGGTGGGGGTGGTTCAGGGAGACTCCAGGTGATGACAATACGGTGATGGCTCCCCTCCGAAAACCGCAGCAGTGTGACTCCTGGTAGCTCCTTGGCAAGGGAAGGGTCAAGTGCAATAGGGTAGCGAGTAACGAGGTATGTTGGGAACTTACGGGGCCGCTCAATCGAGTCCTGAATATCGCAACGTAGAGACAGAAAAGCACCACTCGTGACCCTGTCAATGATGTCCTTGCGACGCCTCGAGATGTAGACAAAGCGTGATGTAACCGAAGACATCTTCACCTCAGCCAGCTCCCGATTGAGACAAAAAGTTTTGGTGACATCAGTAAGCCAACGAAGCTTCACTTCACTGGAGGGGTTTTCTTGGAAGCCCAGCCTGACATAATCTGCCCAGGGAGCAAAGGCTGGGGCAGCAGATGGGAGCGATGAGAGTGCAGCTGACTGGAGTGATGAAGAGGTAGCTGAAGGAGGCAACAAAGGTACAGCAGGAGGAAGAGGGCAGGGCAAGGGACTGCCAAAGGATGCAAGTGGAACAGCATCCTTGTCTGTCTTGTGCGTTTTGGCAGCAGGCGACGTTGAGGCACTGCTGGAATCAGACCCATGGTGTATGGGGTGTTTAGAGGAGGCACAGTTCAGTAGTTGAGGATGAGGGTGAGAGCACATAACCCCAGCTGGCGGCTGCTGATGTCTACATGGTGGAAGAGGAGGCCAATCCTGCATATCCTGGACATCCTCGTCACACAGGGCTATGTCGGCCTCGATATCCGCCACGGAGGATGGTCCAGAATAGTTCATGATGTCAGGTGAGGTGGCAACACTAGCTTGGAGAGACGTCAACGAGAGAGGGAGGCAACTATAACGTCACCCCACCCACGTCGTACTGCGCATGCGCCAATCAGAGTCAGCCAAACGAATGGGGTTTTACCACTGACAGATAGCTTTTTCTCGAAACTACAGACTAAGTTCAAAAAGACCCCAAAAAGCACTGTTGACACTAAAATGACGTCTGTATCTTACTATGAATCTAGGCACGGTGAGGAATCAAACTGCGCTGTAGAACCCTCAGAAATCAGCAATAACTGTAGAGCTCACTCAGTCGTCTGTTGTAACTATACCGGCCACCATGACAGTCCCGGGGGGGGAGAGAGAGAGAGAGAGAGAGAGAGAGAGAGAGAGAGAGAGAGAGAGAGAGAGAGAGAGAGAGAGAGAGAGAGAGAGAGAGAGAGAGAGAGAGAGAGAGAGAGAGAGAGAGAGAGGAATCTTTAATTAACTCTTGTTCATTCAACCAAAACTACATTATTTATTGTGAAAATAATGGTTTAATAACAAATTCGTAATAATGATAATAATAATAATAATAATAATAATAATAATAATAATAATAATAATAATAATAATAATAATAACCATAATAATAATCATCATCAAAGGAAGATTATTGTCGCCAATATTATTAATAATAATAATAATAATAATAATAATAATAATAATAATAATAATAACAATAATATCAAAGGAGAATTTTTGGGATAGACATCATGAAAGTAATGCAGAGGTATATTAAAACCCAGCAGAGAATTGGATATTCATTAAACATCTTTTATAATCCCTTCACATCTGACAGATCATTACACTTTCCATCTCTGTTTCTCTTTACTTTTTGTATTCTTCGTGCCCAGTCCCGATAAAGGCTGTATTATTTTATTATTTTTTGGCCCGTCCTGGTGTCACAATCATTAATTTTTTTTTTTTTTTAAATATGGTGCTCCTACTTTCCGGTTTTTCACCTATCAAGGCCGGTCCCGGAACCGAACCCCCGCGATAAACGAGGGAGCACTGAATACACCTTGTTCTCAAAATAACACCTAAATAGGTTCTCAGAAGTGTCGTGTAAATGGAAAATCGCGTGAAAAAACGAGTTATTTTCCATAGGAAACAATGATAAAGGGCATAGATACGTTCCAAACCTTACATAGACACACCATGCCAAAGATATAAGTAAAAAAAATATTTTATTACTACATAGCAAAGCAGAAAGCCCTGTATCTATTTTTAAGAGTATACAAAAGATATTCATATTCACTTTACAGCTAGAAATTAACATACATTACTATACTTTACTCTATTATGCAGTGGGCAACAGTTATACAGTACACTGGGACATGCATGGTGGCAGTGAGCAAGTAACTTATGTGGTAGAAGAGGAGGAGGATGCAGGAGAACGAGCCTCTAACTGCAAATGTATATAAAGATAAAATAAGAATTATAAATAACCAAAGCAAGACTAAAACACAAAAAAAAAAATTAATTATGCAATGCCTAAATCTACCATATGACAGATTAAACAAAACTTAATCTACATTCTCTAGAGAGGCGCAGAGTTAGGGGGGATATGATTGAGGTGTATAAATGGTTTAAAGGGATTAACAAGGGTGATATTAATAAAGTTTAAAAAATTTATGATCAAACCAGAACTCGTAATGGGTAATGGATTTAATCTTGATAAATTTAGGTTCAGAAGGGAAATTGGTGAAAATTGGCTTGGTAATACCGTAGAGTATTCCTAGTAGGATAATAAATGCCAATACCTTAGACACCTTCAAATGTAGATTAGATAGACATATGACAGAGGTAGGGTGGGTATGAATAGATTAATGTTTATTAGAAAAATCATAAAAAGAAAAATAGAATAAATAAGTAGAGTAGAATAGAAAAGGTTAGACATGCTGAAAATATCATTCAAAAATGGAACTGCCTCGTGTGTGCCAGTAACCATGTTGCAGTGGCCCCTATTCTTATGTTATGTTCTTAATATTTTCAGAACACGTGTTTTGCATCCTCCTTCCATTTTCAAATTTGTATCTGGTTTCTGAATGACAAATTTGTTAATAAAATGTATCCAATTACTCTCTCTCTCCTCTCTCTCTCTCTCTCTCTCTCTCTCTCTCTCTCTCTCTCTCTCTCTCTCTCTCTCTCTCTCATATTTCTTTACAAAAAACGAATTAAAACTTAGGTTTATTACCTTTAAAATGAGCACTGTAATGAACGTGATTAAGACTATAGCAATAATTGTATTTACATAATAAGATGAAAAATTTCTACCTAATTCCTGTTGAAGAGAGACATTACAAAGGATTCGTGGAAAGGAAATTAATTTAACGGTCTTTTAACTCATTAACGTTTTTATTAAAAGTGCATTATTATATTTATCATTTGCTGCCCCAAACGACTCATCAGCTTGTAAAGTAACTGATGTATGCGTTGTTTGTAAGACTATTCTCCTTTTAATATAAATATATTCTATATAATGTAAGTGAAATGAAATGAGAGAGAGAGAGAGAGAGAGAGAGAGAGAGAGAGAGAGAGAGAGAGAGAGAGAGAGAGAGAGAGAGAGAGAGAGAGAGAGAGAGAGAGAGAGAGAGAGAGAGAGAATCTTTAATCAACTCTTGTTCATTCAACCAAAACTACATTATTTATTGTAAAAATAATGGTTTAATTACAAATTCGTAATAATAATGATATTAATAATAATAATAATAATAATAATAATAATAATAATAATAATAATAATAATAATAATAATAATCTCCACAATCAACATCAAAGGAAAATTATTGCTAAAATAATAATAATAATAATAATAATAATAATAATATAATAATAATAATAATAATAATAATAATAATAATAATAATAATAATAAGATCTAAGGAGAATTTTTGGAATAGACATCATGAGAGTAATGCAGAGGTATATTAAAACCCAGCAGAGAGCTGGATTTTCATTACACATCTTTTATAATCCCTTCACATCTGACAGGTCATTACACTCTCCATCTGTTTCTCTTTACAGCCTGATGAAGGCTGTTTTATTTTATCATTTTTTGGTCCATCCTGTTGTCACAATAATCTTTTTTTATTTTTTTTTTTTTTTTTTTTGCGAATTCCGAATGTTTTACTATTATTTTTGGGGGGCGTTATTGCAATTTCGCATATAAAAAAATCGCGTATAAAAGGAACAACGTGTATATATATATATATGTATATATATATATATATATATATATATATATATATATATATATATATATATATATATATATATATATATATATATATATATATATACACACAGTGATCCCCCGCTGGATCGCGTTTCTTGGTTCGCGTTTTCACTCTACCACGGTTTTATTTTTGGCGAATTATTATTTTATTTTTTGGGTATATGCAAAAATATTAAAATATTAAAAAATAAAAATTCTCAGTATTTTCATTTTTTTATTGAAAAAAACATATTTCATTATCTAATTGATAAAAGAAAAATTTATTTCCCAGCCTACGAATAATAAAACAGTAAAAAATGGTAAAAAACATAAATTTAGATATACGTACGTATAGTATAACTCACAGTATTGCATCATGCGAAATAGTATCCGATAGCGTACAAAGTATTGGGGCGCAGCTACGTGAGCTAGCATATATATTTATATTTCCAGTAGTTTCATGATTTTATTGATAAAAAAAACGTATTTCTTAGCCTAAGAATAATAAAACAGTAAAAATTAGTAAAAAACATAAATACTAACAGTATTGCAACATGTAAAATACGATACCGCTATCAGCGTTTCGGACAAAGGCTCGTTCAGTCTAACTCACGTGTGCGCCGTTCATGTTGTGCTTATTAAACGTTTTGCTTGTGTCAGATAGCGTACAATGTATTGGGGTCGTAGCTACATGAGCTAGCATATATATTTATATTTCCAGTAGTTTCATGATTTTATTGATAAAAAAACGTATTTCTTAGCCTAAGAATAATAAAACAGTAAAAATAGTAAAAAACGTAAATACTAACAGTATTGCAACATGTAAAATACGATACCGCTATCAGCGTTTCGGACAAAGGCTTCCATCATCTTCCATTACGTGAGTATGTCATATAAATTTACGCTTGCATGCTGTTATTTATGAAGTAAAGGGTGGTTTGTTAACAGTACAGGGAGGGTTTATACAGTTTATACGGTGTAAACGTAAAAATAAATTAAAATATCTATGTACATATGCTGATCCTACTCCGCGATTTTCCTGTTTCGCGCCGGGTCCCGGAACCGAACCCTCGCAATTATGGGGGGATCACATATATATATATATATATATATATATATATATATATATATATATATATATATATATATATATATATATATATATATATATATATATATATATATATTAATCCCCTGCTATTTCGCGGTTCCCCTATCGCGAATTCAGTACATCTTTTATTTTTTTTATTTTTTATTTATTTTTTTTCCACAGAAATTCACCTATTGCAGCTGGTTCCGCGATAAACGAGAGCTTACTGTATATATATATATATATATATATATATATATATATATATATATATATATATATATATATATATATATATATATATATATATATATATATATATATATATATATATATATATATATATATATATATATATATATATATATATATATATATATATATATATATATATATATATATATACCTAGTTCTTAGAATAACGCCTAGATAGGTTCTCAGAAGTGTCGGGTAAATGGAAAATCGCGTGAAAAAACGAGTTATTTTCCATAGGATACAATGATAAAGCGCATAGATACGTTTCAAACCTTACATAGACACACCATGCCAAAGTTATAAGATAAGTAAAAAACATATTTTTTTACTACATAGCAAAGCAGAAAGCCCTGTATCTATTTTTAAGAGTATACAAAAGATATTCATATTCACTTTACAGCTAGAAATTAACATACATTACTGTAATGTACAGGTACTCTATTATGCAGTGGGCAGCAGTCATACAGTACACTGGGAAATGCATGGTGGCAGTGAGCAAGTAACTTATGCAGTAGAAGAAGAGGAGGATGCAGGAGAACGAACCTAGATCTGCAAATGTAAACAAAGATAAAATAAAAATTATAAATAACCAAAGCAAGACAAAAAACGCAAAAAAAATAATTATGCAATGCCTAAATCTACCATATGACAGATTAAACAAAACTTAATCTACATTCTCTAGAGAGGCGCAGAGTTAGGGGGGATATGATTGAGGTGTATAAATGGTTTAAAGGGATTAACAAGGGTGATATTGATAGTTTTAAAAATTCATGATCAAACCAGAACTCGTAATGGGTAATGGATTTAAGCTTGATAAATTTAGGTTCAGAAGGGAAATTGGTGAAAATTGGCTTGGTAATACCGTAGAGAAGCTGATGCATGGAACAGGACTCCTAGTAGGATAATAAATGCGAATACCTTAGACACCTTCAAATGTAGATTAGATAGCCATATGACAGAGGTAGGGTGGGTGTATATATAATGTATAATGATGATGATCTTTGCTTATCAGAATCCTCTTTGTACTCATGGAAGAAGCGTCCGCGGGTGCTTATTTACTTTAAAAAATAAATAAATATATAAAAAACATTTTCTTTTTGGGGGGGGCGTTATTCGCGAAATTCTAATTTTTTTACTATTATTTTTGGGGGCGTTATTGCAATTTCGCTGATAAAAAAATCGTACATAAAAGGAACAAGGTATATATATATATATATATATATATATATATATATATATATATATATATATATATATATATATATATATATATATATATATATATATATATATATATATATATATATATATATATATATATATATATATATATATATATATATATATATATATATATATATATATATATATATATATATATATATATATATATATATATATATATATATATATATATATATATATATATATATATATATATATATATATATATATATATATATATATATTTATATATACACCTTGTTCCTTTTATGCGCGATTTTTTTTATCCGCGAAATTGCAATAATGCCCAAAAAAAATAATAGTAAAAAATCCTAATTTCTTTTTTTTTTTTTTTTTAAATAAGCGCCCACGGAGGTTTCTTCCACAAGTACAAAGAGGATTACGATAAGAAAAGATCATCATCATTATACAGTATATATACACCCACCCTACCTCTGCCATATGTCTATCTAATTTACATTTGAAGGTGTCTAAGGTATTGGCATTTATAATCCTACTAGGAATACTCTACGGTATTACCAAGCCAATTTTCACCAATTTCCCTTCTGAACCTAAATTTATCAAGCTTAAATCCATTACCCATACGAGTTTTGGTTTGATCATGAATTTTTAAAACTTTATTAATATCACCCTTGTTAATCCCTTTAAACCATTTATACACCTCAGTCATATCCCCCCCTAACTCTGCGCCTCTCTAGAGAATGTAGATTAAGTTTTTTTAATCTGTCATATGGTAATTTAGGCATTGCATAATTAATTTTTTTTTTCGTTTTTTAGTCTTGCTTGGGTTATTTATAATTCTTATTTTATCTTTGTATACATTTGCAGATATAGGTTCGTTCTCCTGCATCCTCCTCCTCTTCTACCGCATAAGTTACTTGCTCACAGCTACCATGCATGTCCCAGTGTACTGTATGACTGTTGCCCACTGCATAATAGAGAGTAAAGTATAGTAATGTATGTTAATTTCTAGCTGTAAAGTGAATATGAATATCTTTTGTATACTCTTAAAAATAGGCACAGGGCTTTCTGCTTTGCTATGTAGTAATAAAATATGTTTTTTTTACTTATCTTATATCTTTGGCATGGTGTGTCTATGTAAGGTTTGGAACGTATCTATGCCCTTTATCATTATTTCCTATGGAAAATAACTCATTTTTTCACGCAATTTTCCATTTACCCGACACTTTTGAGAACCTATCTAGGCGATATTCTGAGAACTAGGTGTATATCTAAATTTATGTTTTTTACTCTTTTTTACTGGTTTATTACTCTTAGGCTAGGAAATACTTGTTTTATCAATAAAATAATGAAAATTTCAATATGTACTAGGTCACGTAGGTGCGACCCTTTTCGTTTTCCGAAACCCTGATACCGGTTACGTATTTTACATGGTGCAATACTGTTAGTATTTATGTTTGTTACTATTTTTTACTGTTTTATTATTCTTAGGCTAAGAAATACGTTTTTTTATCAATAAAATCATGAAACTACTGGAAATTTTAATATATGCTAGCTCACGTAGGTGCGACCCTTTGCGTTTTCCGAAATGCTGATACCGGTATCGTACTTTCTATGGTGCAAAGTTACATGTTCAAATTTATGTTTTTTTACTATTTCTTACTATTTTATTATTCGTAGGCTGGGAAATAAATTTTTTTTATCAATTAAATAACGAAATTTTTTTTTCAATAAAAAAAATTAAAATACTGAAAATTTTCATTTTCTTAATATTTTAATATTTTTGCATATACCCAAAAAAAAAAAAAAATTGCCAAAAAAAAATCGCGGTACAGTGAATTCGCGAGGGAAGAAACGCGATAGAGCGAAGGATCACTGTATACAGTAAAGGTAAAAATAAATGTAAAATACCTATGCATACAGGGTGTTCCTACATCACGGAAATTCACTTATCGCGGCAGGTCCCGGAACCGAACCCCGGCGATAAACGAGGGATCACTGTAATTATAATACAGTGTTGCATCACTTATCGCGGTAGTTCGGCTCCGGGACCCGGCGCGAACCCAGGAATCCGTGGTGTAGAGATCAGCCTATATGTACATAGATATTTTAATGTATTTTTACTTTTACACTGTATAAACCCTCCCTGTACTGTTAAAAAAACACCATTTACATTATAAATAACAGCAAGCAACGTAATTTTTTTATGAAAGTGATAGGAAAACTTACCATGAATGAGGTGATGATGACTTGACATACACAGGTACAGTATTTTACAATAATTTTTACGTTTACGTAAAATAGCGGTCGACATCCACAAACTTTTTTCCTTCTTTCAACATATCTAAGAGTTTCACTTTAACTACAATGGTTAACATTTTCCTTTGCCACTCAGGCTCACTACAAGAAGCCTTAGAAGATGAAGGATGCTTGGGAGGCATTGCAAAGGTTAAAATATGCGAGTAAAAAAATCACAAGCAAAACATATTAATAATAATAAGCACAACATGAATGGCGCACACGAGTGAGGCGAGACAATGGCAGATGGTGGAAGCCTTTGTCCGAAACGCTGATAGCGGTAACGTATTTTACATGTTGCAATACTGTTAGTATTAATGTTTTTTACTATTTTTTACTGTTATATTATTCTTAGGCTAAGAAATACGTTTTTTTTTATCAATAAAATCATGAAACTACTGGAAATATAATATATATGCTAGCTCACGTAGCTTCGACCCCAATACATTGTACGCTATCGAACACAAGCAAAACGTGAGTTAGACTGAAGGAGTCTTTGTCCAAAACGCTGATAGCGGTATCGTATTTTACATGTTGCAATACTGTTCGTATTTATGTTTTTTTACTATTTTTTACTGTTTTATTATTCTTAGGCTAATAAATACGTTTTTTTATCAATAAAATCATGAAACTACTGGAAATATAAATATATATGCTAGCTCACGTAGCTGCGACCCCAATACATTGTACGCTATCGAACACTATTTCGTATGATGCAATACTGTGAGTTATACTGTACGTACGTATATCATTCAGTTATTAGTACAATGTATATTAATTTAAAATTCATCTACTTATTTGATGATTGTACAAAAGCTATTGTATTTATTCACTGTAATTTGGACCAAATATTCCTTTTGTAAAGATTATACTGTACTTTTCAAAAGAGGTGGTCAATAAACATATCTATCTATCTATCTATCTATCTACATTTATGTTTTTTACTATTTTTTACTGTTTTATTATTCGTAGGCTGGGAAATAATTTTTTTTTATCAATTAGATAATGAAATATGGTTTTTTTTCAATAAAAAAAAAAATGAAAATACTGAGAATTTTTTTTTTAATATTTTAATATTTTTGCATATACCCATGAAATAAAATAATAATTTATAAAAAAAAAAAAACGCGATAGTGAGAAAGCGAACCAGGAAGCGCGAATAACTGAGGTAACACTGTATAACTTTATGGGTAACTTTTTACGATTCCATCCGTCTCTCTAAAAAGGTATTATTTTAGTTATGGGGATTAATGGAATACGAAGCCCCCGGCTTGGGAGGACGCGTTCCCCTAGGTGAGGTGTGGTTTGGTTGAGACGCACCAAAAATGTGTTTTTTTTGACACTTTTCTTTGTAATCTCCTCTTCTAAAAATTTACCAAAAAACAATTTTAATATAAAGACCTATTTCAACAGCATAAAATAGTCAGGGATGTGACGGATGCAATAGTAAAAAAAAAAAATGCCCTTTATGGTAACTGGTTTAAACCACCATAATCATTCGCACAATATTTTCAATAATTTCTTCAACAATAACAATGGCAATACTCACCTATGCACCTCCGGTGAGTCAAACATTATTACACGTGTGCCTGTAAAATACAATACATATGAGTGCCAACACATTTATTTGTGGTGATTTTAAATTTTGGTTTGAAGATGTTGGAAATAGGGAGGCAAATGAGTCCAAGGATATGATGGATATGTTTAGTTTTGAAAATAGGGTTGATATGGTGACCTCTGTTACGGTCATATGCTTGATCTTGTTTTTTGTGATATGGATCACAGTCCCGTTTGTAATATCAGTGTTGAAGATACAGCTACGATTTTGCCAGTGCACAAGCTAGTGAGTTTTATGATTCCCTTCAATGTTGATACGAAGCAAAAGAAGAATATTGTATTCCGAGATAAAACAAACTTACAACCTGAAGCAGTGATAAACAGAATATCGAATAAAGTAACAGAATATAAAAGTGGTCTTTGCTTTCATAATGTTATAGTTAGAGAGTGTGTTGAGTGTTATACACGATTATACAATAATATTTCTAAAAATGAATTTAATGACGCTTGTCCTATAATTAAAAAGATAATTATAATGAAAGATCGTTCGCCCTGGTTTAATGCTGAAATCAGGCAAGCGAGAAAGAAAAAACGAAGAGCTGAAAATCTCTGGCGAAGGCGACGCACTGATAGTATTAGAAGATCACACAGAGAGGCAAAAGATGAATATAATCTATGTACTCGGAGAAGGAAGCGTGAATTTTTTACTTACAAATTAAATGATGCTGGAAAAGATTTAAGTAAAATATACAATATTTTGGATAAATTGACTGAATATAAGAAGAAAATAAGACTACCTGATGGTTTTAATGATAGGAAGCTAGCAGATAGATATCTTAAATATTTTGATGAGAAGATTGAAAGGATAATAATTAGCTTTTCAGGAGGTCCTGTCCGGAGAGTCATGACTGTTCCAGTGCAAGACCATGAATTGAGATTATCCAGTGTTCGGAGGGTAAGCTTAGATAAAGTCAAAACTATCTTCAGTAATGCCAAGCTAACATATTGTGATTGTGATCCTTTTCCAATATCTGATTTTAAGAATAGTGAGAATCTAGATTATATACTTATAATTATTATGGAAATAGTAAACCTATGTATTACAAAGAAGATTTTTCCGAAGAGTGAGAAGTTGGCGATTGTTAAACCAGTTGTTAAAGGGGCTCTTGATAGTCAAGCGTTAAGCTCGTATAGACCAGTATCAAACTTGTCTTTCCTATCAAAAATGATAGAATGTGTTATCCTTGAACAACTTTTGGAATTCCCGCAGGAGAAACAGGTGTTGCCAGATGAACAGTCAGCCTATAGGCGACTATACTCAACAGAGACTGCATTATGTTCAGTGGTAAGTGATTTGATTACTTTAATGAATGACGGGCGATGTGGCATCTTGATCCTGTTAGATTTGAGTGCTGCCTTTGATACCGTGGTACATGACATGTTAATAACTGACCTGGAGAACATTGGTATAGAGGGAGAGGCTTTTGAGTTTATGAGAGACTACATTGAAGGAAGAACATATTGTATACAGATTGGAGAGGAATTTTCAAAGAAGAATAGTTTGTTGAGAGGAGTGCCACAGGATAGTGTACTGGGACCAAATCTTTTTTACATTTATACGATTGAGCTATCGCATATACTAGAGAGACATGGGGTATCTTTTAAGCTTTTTGCTGACGACACTCAGTTTTACCTGAATTTTGTTAACACTGAAGACTCTACGGTAAAGATAAATTAAGTTTTATCTGATATTAAAGAATGGATGGACATGAAACAGTTAAAATTGAATAATGATAAGACAGAGTGCTTGATTATTGAAAGACAGGTGACCTTAGAAAGATGGATGTTCATAGTTTGAATATTGACGGGACTGATGTCGAAGTTAAGGGGTCTGTAAATGACCTAGGTGTGATATTGGATTGTAGCTTATCTATGAAAGAACAAATTGATAAAACAGTAAGAGTGGCTAATTACCATCTGAGAAATATTAGTTTTGTAAAGATATATATTGATGTATCTTCACTGAGGAAATTAATCAACAATCATGTCATCAGTACACTAGATTATTGCGATTCGTTGTATAAAGGCTTGCCGAATTGTCTCTTGAGGAAGTTACAACATGTCATGAATAGGGCTGCAAGATTAATAAAACGAACGGCATAACGTGATAGAATTACTCCAGTATTGATGCAACTTCATTGGTTACCTATCCAAGCCAGAATTATTTTCAAGATTTGTGTAATGGTATATCAAGCCATCAAACATGGAAAGCCAGATTATATAAGGAAACTATTGCATGATTTTCAACCTGGAACGGTGGTGACTCTCAGACGCAGTGATGATTCCTTCATGCTAGATGAACCAAGATGTAACCTAAAATTAGGTTTCACAGCATTCAAGATTTCGGCACCAAGACTTTATAATCGCCTTCCTAAGGAGATTAAGGAATGCAATAATGATGATACTTTCAAGAGGAGACTGAAAACGCGTCTCTTTGGCGACTGCTACACTTCTGAAATGACTAAAAGTGACAATTACAAAGTTTAGAGTATGAATACAATTAAGGTGCGACTCCCAGAGCGCTTTAGAGACGGAGCGGAGTCGAGACACAAACACCAAAAGGTAAAAGATAAAGTAAATCATAAACAAAAAAGTGAACTTCATAATGTCCTTTCTCAAAATGTGAAAATACATTCTCGTCCATCATTAAAACAAAGCCGACATATATAAAACTCAAATTATGCATCCCTCTTTAACAAAAACATATATCTGAAGTGCTATTTTACATCATAACGACGTTTCATACCTATTCGTTCCGTAATTAACGTTAATGAAGGGTAAATTAGTGCAAGTCGAAGGCCTTCTTATATGCTCAACACCTTTGTTTTGAAGCTCTTTCAGCATTAGATCCAGTTTGAACATTGGCGTTTTTTTAAGTGTGATAATTAAAATAATATCTTCGGAAATTATACATGATATTTAAATCTATATATTTTATAATGTTTATATTAATATCTAATTATGGTTCATAATTATCTTTAAGCTGCAATGGTGTAATATAAAACGATGTTATGTAACCTGGAAGTAAGAGTCACATCAGCTGCGGGCATGTCGCCCATTTTTAAAGGGTCCCTCACATGGACTTTAAGTAGAGTTTTATGTGTTATAGCAGTTATATCATATTAAAATTATATATATATATATATATATATATATATATATATATATATATATATATATATATATATATATATATATATATATATATATATATATATATATATATATATATATATATATATATATATATATATATATATATATATATATATATATATATATATATATATATATATATATATATATATATATATATATATATATATATATATATATATGATCATGTCAAGAATATTGAACCCACTCACAACAGGGTTTGCTACTCTTTATGAGAATATTATTGGGTTCATTATTCTTTACATGGGAATAATCGGGTTTGCTGTTCTATACATGAACACTTCGGTAACAGACGTTTCAATAACTGCTTAAATTTAAAAACTTCTGTTCACTAGTTAACCTTGTTGTAAAACCAATAATATTACCAGTGATTGACTGGATGAAGAATAAATCACTTATTTGACTGGAATTAACATGTGAATCATGTAATAAATTTATGAACTGGACAACCTTAACCTAACATAACATAACATAACCTACCCTAACATACAGA
Source organism: Halocaridina rubra (assembly GCA_037179515.1). NCBI lineage: Eukaryota > Metazoa > Arthropoda > Malacostraca > Decapoda > Atyidae > Halocaridina > Halocaridina rubra. Next base: position 18,223 of record JAXCGZ010006470.1, read on the forward strand.
ATCATACAGGGCAAAGCACAAGGCTAAAATTAAGAATATGCGAGGATGCAGACGCACTTTTCTACAAGGTTATTTAAATCAGTTCATGTGGATGGAACGCCATACGGGTGACAGGTTAGCAGGTGTCTTGAATATATTTCAAGACAGTTTATTTCTACGTACATTATGTAAGTGTTATTTTGCATATAGTTTCGTTTATTGTAACGTAAGTGCATGAATGTATACTTTTAGACTTAGCATGTATACTTATTAAGTTCTATCATGTATACACGTATATTCGTATGTATAATGTGTAGTTTGTTAGGGAGGCTGGCCGTAGAAGACGTGGAGAAAGGAATGTAGGTCACTAATGGATTTTAGCCATTAACCCTTCACCTCCTTGATAACGCTTATTGCATCGCCTCGTTGAACAAAGAACTGTTGTAAGCAAGTCATAACTCAACTTAGTCCTAGTACCAAGGACCCCAACAAACTAGAGGAGTTTGTGGGACTTTCTTACAAATAATTAGTTGCCGTCGTGAGATGCTACGAGGCACTCATGTTTACTGTGTTCATTAACAGTGCTTATAAGTTAAAAGGTTTGTTGTTCTCGTGGGGCGTTACGAGACATTCAAGTAGAAGAACGTGATAGAGATCCGTGGATCAGAAGATACGTTTTTGATTCGGAGTCCCGTGATTGCTGACGACATCAGGGTTATCCGGACAGATAAGTACAGAGTTATTATATTTCTAACAATATTTATAACTACGTGTGAGGGACAGAATGAGCTCATTTAATTGAACACTCGTAGGTAGAATGTATGTTAGAAAATGTATTATTCTGTATGAGGAAGTTTTAATTTAAGGTGAGGAGAGTTTATTTAAATATTCACATATCAGCAGTTCATAAACCCCCATATAAAATATTTGCATGTATGTTTATGCATGTAATATTAATTATATTTTATTGGTAGAGGATTTAATTTTGAGATCGTGGTAGGCCTCTACTGAAGCCGTGTTAGGATTTCCGAATTTAGGGGGTTATAAGATCGAAGGGTAAATAACACACAGGAAATCCTCCACAGCTTTTGGTCCTTCGAACCGGATGAGAATTGGTGTGGTAATGGTGAAAATAGTGTACATTTTAGATAAGCTCCCACCTTGTAAGAAGTTAGTGTAAAACTCTACGGTTAAAATCGTCCACATTTCAGCGAAAACGGGGAGGAGCATTGCATGTACTTGCATGAATATTGCAAATATAACTTTGAAATTTAAGTGGTTGTTGAAATATATAAGAGAATCCATTTCCCAAGTGGATAAAGCATTTCTCTATCTGTGGAAACGAAATATACTTTCGTAGTTGAGCGTCCATTAAGTAATTTGGATATTAGCACCCAATTTCGGCTGGGTGAACAGTGGTTTTTAGGGATTTGTGTGTTTACATATTTCCCATTTAACGATGTTTAGAATGTCGTATTGATTCCTTTGTTTACGAAAATACACAGAAGGTAGTGACCCACCTACTGCTAGGTGCACAGTGTCGTTTATCTGAGGAACAGTGTGGTTTGCATTACACTTTCCATTTACTGTTGCTGACTTAACAGTGTCGTTTAATTGATGAAAAGTGTGTTTTACACTTTGAGGATTGGCGTCATAATTGACGGAATTAAATAACTGTATGTTATTATCTTGAGATTTGGAATATTGTCCTTTGATACTCTTTACAGAGTGAATGTTTGTTGCATTGTGGATGCATAAAGAAGATCGTGGATTCTTTGATGATAAAATTGCATCAACTATTTGTTTGTTGTTTTATGTTCTATTTGCTTTCTCAATATGTCGGTTAAACCTGAGGCATTAAAACGCCTTCGGGAATTGGTTCAACGTGATTGTGTTCAGTGTCAAACAGAACTTGCCAAAGATGATGAGACACTTGTTGTTAATTATTTAGAAAGATGTCATCATACGCTAACAGAAAGATTCGGAAGATTTGATAGGAAATATGAAGAATATGTAGAGAATAAGCCCCTTAAAAGGGATTCTGAAGAGGAGGATACAGAACATGACAATCTAGCTGAAACAGTAAATAATATTAGCTTAGCTGTCCTAGAACGGATTCGTAAGTTAGGAACTATGAAGAGTACTAGAGCTCCTAGTTCCGAGAGTTCAAGCCTCCCCAGTGGGCAACCCACACCGAAATTTCCTGAAGTAAAAATACCACAGTTCTCTGGAAACTATGATGAATGGCACGAGTTTTGGGATACGTTCGATAGTTTAGTACATAGTACTTCTATGGCAACTATGACAAAGTTTACCATCTTAAGAAATGCCCTTAAAGGAGATGCAAAAGACACCATAAAGGGATATCCTGTTGCTAGTGAGAGTTATGATGAATGCATTCAACAGCTGCAAGCTATTTATGCCAGCAAGGACAGGATTGTACGAAATTTAATGAGGAAATTGGTAAAAATACCAACTCCCTCTTCTAATTATTCATCACTTTTTAAGTTCAAGCAGGAAGTAGAAGCCATTACTCGAAGTCTGAAAAATTATAAAGACATGGAGAATACTGATTGGGTGTTTTCAGAACTCGTGATGATGAAATTGCCAGAAGATGTTGAGAACTGGATTAGCATGAAAATAGACACAAAATACCCTACATATGAAACCCTCTTGAAGGAACTGGGAAAATATGTATATTATATAGAAGGCAACTTCACTAAAGATAACACAAAGGGAGAGACCCAAACCTCCCAGAGAGATGAGACCCAGTCCTATAAAAAGAATGTGGGTAGTTATGGTGCTACTGCAAATGTAGTAAATAGTAAAACAGAATGTGTATTCTGTGGTTGGCAAGATCATAAGTCTGAACAGTGTAATAAAGTAGTAAGCATAAATGAACGCAGAGACAAATTGAGAGACAATAACAAATGTCTGAGATGTACTCAGTCAGGGCATTATACAAATAAATGTTACACTCAGTTAAACTGTAAGAAGTGTAAGAAAAATGGTCATCATGCAGCCTTGTGTTATGAACAAGAGTCATATTTTCGTAGAAGGTTTGAAGAACCTTCATTTCTGAATGAACAGTCAGAAAATGGTTCAAATATAGATGAGTCAAGCAATGAGCAAGAACATTCTGACTCAGAAAAGGACAAGAAACATGTTGGTGTGATGACTATGAAGGCAGTACAAAGGCAAATGGTGAAGCCGAATTTACCTTTATGTGCTCTGCCTACTGCAAGTGGAAAAATAAGCAGCTCAAAGGGAAATCTTTGGGTAAATACTAGGTTATTCTTTGATACAGGTTCCCAGTGTTCCTTTATAACTAGGGAATTAGCTGAAAGGCTTAAATTAAGCCCAGTAGATGAAATGTCTCTTGGTATTGATGCATTTCGTTCTGAGACGAAGGAAGGAAGTTTTCCTGTCGTAAATGTAGTTATCAAATTGGGGAAAAGAAGAGCCAGAGTTAAATTACTCGTAGTTGATGACATGGTAATTAGCATCCACACTCCAGGACTAGCAAAGGCTGTAAATGTGTTAAAGTCTAATGGTCACAAGTTGGCTGATGAAGATATTTATAGTGATGTACTGGAAAACATTGGCATTGTTATTGGTGCCTTACATTTTAGTCAGTTTGTTAGTGGTATTAACAAGTGGGATGTCTATACTTTGATGGAAACACCAGGTGGTGTCATGTTGCATGGCCATATTCCTCGTGATACTCAACATGGGTCCAGTAGTGTACAAAACCAACTTGTTATGCGAGTAGGAACACAGTTATTGCCTACTACAACACAAGAGTTGATTGATGAGGCCAAAAGGCCAGTTAATAAGTTGTTGAATGAAGAGACCATAGAGCCTGTTAATAAGTTGTTGATTGAAGAGGCCATAGAGCCTGTTAATAAGCTGTTGATTGAGAAGGCCATAGAGCCTGTTAATAAGTTGTGGGAGCCAGAGAGTATAGGAGTAAAGCAAGAAGTGCATTACGAAGATAAAACTACACTTAGAAGTTTTACAGAGTACGTTCCCTTGAAGCCTATCCACACTCCACTCCTGCACAATTTTCAGAGTGCCTTTGGACAAATGAAGTCTCTAATAGAACAGTTGGAGGAAATATTGGAGAATGTTCATGTGGGTAATTTGTTGGATGCTTGTACCAGTGAAGAGAAACAGTTTGATATATGCAATACTGCAGATGTAGAGTGGGAAAAGACCAAAATATCACTGCAAGCACTAAATTCCAACAATGCAAGACTTCAAAGGGTACTGGATCAGCGCCTTTCTGAAAATTCTAGATCTCCTAAAGTATCAATCTTTAGTTTAATCTGGAATGTTAATACAGACAAGTTGTCTTTGAAAAGTCTGAAGGCTAGAGAAGATGTGTTGACCAAACTTAAACTTCTGTCACTGGTGGGTATATGTTACAATATTTGATATAATTGTTATTTTGTTAATGAACGAATCCATGTTTTGTTTACATTGAAAGTAATAAAGATGCCCACTAGGGAGCAGACAAGAACATTCATAATGCCCTTTCAGTCTCCTATTTTATTGTGCCTCATTTATCTATAAATATCTCCAAATTTAAGGAGCATCAAACATGGTGGCAGCGCTCAATAGACTAAGTATGGTTTGCTGTTCATTTTAAATATAAGGCATTACGTATTATCCAGGATCTTTCTGTTAGATTAAGTAAATAAGACTACCAACCGACATGGCGACAGCTAATCTAGCCCCTCCAGATAAATTCGCATTAAAGAGCGAAAGTGAGCAAGATTGGCGATTTTTTCGTCAAAAATTCGAGCTGTATATACTTGCAGCAGGTTTAAATGATAAACCAAGTGAAGTGAAGGTAGCATTACTTTTGACCCATGGGGGTGACGAATTGCTTCGAGTGTATAATGCTATAGAGTTTGGTCCCGTTATTGTAGGGGAGAGTGGAACTCGTGATGACCCTAGCAAGGACTTAAACGTGGTATTACAGAAGCTAGATGAGCATTTTGCCCCTAGGAAGCTAATAATAGCATCAAGATATAGGTTTAGATGCTGTACTCAGAAAGCTGATGAGAACCTGGATGAATTTATTACTAGAATAAAAACTATGGTTAAGGATTGTGATTTTGCAGCAGAAAAAGATGAGGCAATTCGTGATCAAATTGTTTTTGGCTGTAAAGAAGATAAACTCAGAGAGAAATTTCTGAGAGAAGAATGTATTTCACTGATAGATACGCTCAAAATTTGTGAGGCACATCAAGCATCGCAGAGACAAATGCAAATGATAAAAAGAGAAAATACAGCAAAGTCGGTCATAAATAAAGTTAAATCGACAAACAACTTTAAGCAGAGTAGGCCTAGTAGACATTCAGCAGACCGAAAGAGTGAGGACCCAAGTTTTGTGAACAAGAACCAGTATAGGCCTAAGTCAAACCAAAGTTTGTCAGGGAAGGATCCGGCTCTACGAAAATGTAAGTTCTGCGGAACAAGACACGTGTGGAGTAAGAAGAAATGTCCAGCCTATGGAGAGAGATGCAACTACTGCAACAGGCTGAATCACTTCGAATCTCAATGTTTGGAGAAAAATGGACATGCACAAGCATCTAAGAAGATGGGTGTGAATGCAGTGGACGGTGACGATTCCAGTTCAGATACTCCAGCCGAATATACCCTAGGTGTCAAGTTGCAGATGAGACGTGGAGAGCCAGAAGAAACGACGGTGAACAAAAATGATAATCCCTGTACACAGCAAGTGATGAAAGTGAATAAAGTGTCAAAGAAATCCAAATATCTATATACCGATCTGAAAGTTGGTGAAAATAGTGTCAAATTTCAAATCGATAGCGGAGCAGGTGTAAATGTGTTACCTCGAAATATGGTTCCCAATAATGTAAAAATTGAATCTAGTGAAGGGTTACAACTAGAAATGTGGAATAATTCTGCAGCCAAACCAGTTGGAAAATGTAGAATTAAAGTGAAAAATGAGATAAATTCAAAGAGATATAATGTTGAGTTTATTATAGTGGCTGAGAATTATATGCCTTTGTTAGGAAAACGTGCATCAGAACAGATGGGTTTCCTTACCATCAATTATGATAACATATGTTCTGTACACAGTGAATCTTGTAATACTGATGTTTTTCAGGAATATTCAGATGTGTTTTGTAATGAAATTGGTAAGTTACCTGGGGTGGTACATATGACTTTAGACAAAGAAGTCAAGCCATTTGCTATATCTTCATGTAGAGTGCCAATTCAACTTAAAAGGAAGGTAAAATCCAAATTATCTGAGTTAGAGAAACAAAATGTCATTTGTAAAGTAGACGAACCAACTGAATGGGTGAGTCGCATGGTAGTAGCTTCTAAGAAAAATAGTGAAGACATAAGAATTTGCATAGATCCTCAGCAATTAAATAAAGCCATAATTAGAGAAATGCATCCTTTGCCAATTATTGATGATGTTTTACCTGAATTAGCACAAGCTAAAGTGTTCTCTAAACTAGATTTAAGAAATGGATATTGGCACTGTGTTTTGGATGAAGAGTCAAGTCATTTAACTACCTTTCAAACCCCTTTTGGAAGATATCGGTGGCTTAGACTGCCCTTTGGCCTAGCAATCAGTAGTGAAGTTTTTCAGAAACGACTGCAGAACTCTTTAGATGGTTTGCTAGGAATAATATGCATTGCTGATGACATTTTGGTATATGGAATAGGTAATTCTCTAGAAGAAGCACAGTTAGATCATGATGAAAATTTAAGAAATTTACTGGAACGATGTCGTAAGCATGGTATCCGTCTTAACAGAGAAAAGGCTGAAATAAGAAAGAGTGAGATAACATTTCTTGGACATGTAATAACTAATGAAGGCCTTAAGCCAGATCCCAGTAAAATTGAAGCAATTGTATCGATGAAAGCTCCAACTAATGTCACTGAGATTCAATGCTTTAGTGGAATGATAAACTATTTGTCAAAATTCATGCCTAGACTCTCTGACCTGATGGTGCCCATACGACAACTTTTACGTAAAGACAAAGAATGGTGTTGGGGTGATGAACAGGCTAGAGCTTTTGAGAAAATTAAGTGTTGCATCACTAAGACTCCAATTCTTGCTTATTATGATCAAAATAAACAGCTAGTTATACAGTGTGATGCTAGCAAATGTGGACTTGGTGCAGTTCTAATGCAAGGTGGTAAACCGTTGTCTTATGCAAGCAGAGCTCTAACTGACACGGAAACAAGGTATGCTCAGATAGAGAAAGAAATGCTGGCTATTGTGTTTGCTTTAAAGAAATTCCATCAGTACACTTTTGGACAACATACTTTGGTTATAACTGATCACAAACCACTTCAGAGTATAATCTTGAAACCATTAGATAGAGCACCAAAGAGGCTACAAGGCATGTTATTGACTGCACAACAATACGATATTGAACTTAAGCATACTGCTGGTAAGAACATGCATATAGCAGATTTGCTGTCTCGATCATTTCTTAGTGAAACTGAAAATGGTAATGATTTTGAATATGTTAATGTTGTATCTTATTTGCCTATTAGGGAAGACAGGTTAAAGAAAATTCGTGATGCTGTGGCCAGTGATGAAATTTTGCTTGAAGTGACAAATATGATAACAAATGGGTGGCCAGAGTATAAATGTAATGTACCTATAACTGTTTTGCCTTATTATCATATTAGAGATGAACTTTCTATACAGAATGGACTTGTATTTAAAGGTGATAGAGTTGTGATTCCTGCCAATTTGAGGAAAGAAATTAAACAGGCTATTCACTCTAGTCACATTGGCGTAGAAAGTTGTCTACGAAGGGCTCGTGAGTGTGTATATTGGCCTGGTATGAATGGTGATATTAAAGAATATATTTCTCAATGTGAAATTTGTTGCAAATTTCAAAAATCTCAGCAGAAAGAAACTCTTATGCCACATGAAGTGTCTGATAGGCCATGGGAGAAAGTTGGCACAGATATTTTTGAATTGAGTAATCAGTTTTATCTTGTAACAGTAGACTATTTCAGTAATTTCTGGGAAATTGATAGGTTAGAAGATATAAAAGCATCTACTGTTATACGTAAGCTAAGAGCACATTTTGCAAGGTATGGTACTCCTTCCATCTTAGTTAGTGACTGTGGAACTCAATTTACAAGTGATATATTTCAGAATTTTATAAGAGTGTGGGATATAGAACATTGTACGTCAAGCCCTAAACATCCTCAGTCTAATGGACAGGCAGAATCCGCTGTAAAAACTGCAAAGTCCATACTCAGAAAAGCCATAGAAAGCAATAATGACCCTTATTTGGCAATATTAGACTACCGTAATTGTCCGTCTCACAGTGATGAATACAGTCCGGCTCAAAAAAGCCTAGGGAGACGCACACGTACTCTTCTCCCAGTTTCTTCAAAGTTGTTGAAACCATCTGAGATCAATGTAGATAAAATTAAGATTAACAGACATTATAGAAATAGCAGGTCCGCTAAATATTACAATGTGCATGCCAAAGATCTTGATCCTTTACAGGAAGATGATGTTGTGAGAATAAAACCCACTGTAATGGGAAAGAAAGCTTGGGAAAAAGGTATTGTGAAGGAACGTTTAGACGAGAGATCTTATGAAATTTCAACTGATGCTGGTTTATTGAGAAGAAATAGAGTAGACCTTAATAAGTCAAATGAAAGAAATGTTTCGTATCACAGTAGTGAAGATTCTAGTAATGTAGTACAAAGTCAGCAACAGGTTGAAATTCCACAGGATAAACATGTGAACCCAACAAGTGAGAATCTCAGAGTTCAAGAGTCTTTCACTCCTCAAAAGAGAATCACAAGGAGTACAAGGAATATTTTACCCTCTAAATATAATGATTTTGTTGTTTACAAAGAGTGATTTATTTTTCGTTTTCAAGATGATAACTTATTTTTTTTTCTTCATAAAAAGAGGGATGTTACAATATTTGATATAATTGTTATTTTGTTAATGAACGAATCCATGTTTTGTTTACATTGAAAGTAATAAAGATGCCCACTAGGGAGCAGACAAGAACATTCATAATGCCCTTTCAGTCTCCTATTTTATTGTGCCTCATTTATCTATAAATATCTCCAAATTTAAGGAGCATCAAACAGCATACTTTTGGACCCCTTAGGTCTAATATCACCCTTACTAAGAAGAGGAAAATTTCTTATTCAGAGAGCTTGGTCTGAAAAGCTCTCATGGGAATATCTGTTGTCAGAAGTATACGAAGAAGAATCATCAAATTATGAAAGATATGAACGTCAAGCTGCCCAAAGGGTTAAAGAATTGTGGGCACGCTTAATCATTGATGATAAATTGTAGTACTGATGGGGAGACCCTCCATTTTTTCCTTTTTGGAGGGGCCCAGGATGTCTTGAATATATTTCAAGACAGTTTATTTCTACGTACATTATGTAAGTGTTATTTTGCATATAGTTTCGTTTATTGTAACGTAAGTGCATGAATGTATACTTTTAGACTTAGCATGTATACTTATTAAGTTCTATCATGTATACACGTATATTCGTATGTATAATGTGTAGTTTGTTAGGGAGGCTGGCCGTAGAAGACGTGGAGAAAGGAATGTAGGTCACTAATGGATTTTAGCCATTAACCCTTCACCTCCTTGATAACGCTTATTGCATCGCCTCGTTGAACAAAGAACTGTTGTAAGCAAGTCATAACTCAACTTAGTCCTAGTACCAAGGACCCCAACAAACTAGAGGAGTTTGTGGGACTTTCTTACAAATAATTAGTTGCCGTCGTGAGATGCTACGAGGCACTCATGTTTACTGTGTTCATTGACAGTGCTTATAAGTTAAAAGGTTTGTTGTTCTCGTGGGGCGTTACGAGACATTCAAGTAGAAGAACGTGATAGAGATCCGTGGATCAGAAGATACGTTTTTTATTCGGAGTCCCGTGATTGCTGACGACATCAGGGTTATCCGGACAGATAAGTACAGAGTTATTATATTTCTAACAATATTTATAACTACGTGTGAGGGACAGAATGAGCTCATTTAATTGAACACTCGTAGGTAGAATGTATGTTAGAAAATGTATTATTCTGTATGAGGAAGTTTTAATTTAAGGTGAGGAGAGTTTATTTAAATATTCACATATCAGCAGTTCATAAACCCCCATATAAAATATTTGCATGTATGTTTATGCATGTAATATTAATTATATTTTATTGGTAGAGGATTTAATTTTGAGATCGTGGTAGGCCTCTACTGAAGCCGTGTTAGGATTTCCGAATTTAGGGGGTTATAAGATCGAAGGGTAAATAACACACAGGAAATCCTCCACAGCAGGGTTCTGTAATGCAATCGCCATGCAAGATCCTCTCAATTGCGAAGTTTTTTTAACAGAACTTTTTTTATGGAAATCGAATATTATATTAGTTCAATTGTTCATGTGTCAATAAATAAGTTCATAAAACATATCTTGTCAAAAATTTACTTTTCTTTACATGAAGACATTTGGGTTGGCCATTCATCTTTACATGGGAATCATTGGGTTCGCTGTTCTTTACATGGAGATGTTGGGTTAGCTAATCTTGACATGATCATATATATATATATATATATATATATATATATATATATATATATATATATATATATATATATATATATATATATATATATGAAATTACCTCATCTCCTTCCTGAATGTTAATATATGTAAAATTTGATAAATAAAAGTTACATATTCATGTCCCCTCTGTCCTATCCCACTAGAATAAGAAGAAGAAGCTCAGTTTTCTCAAAAATTCAGCTTTTCTATGTACAAATTGATGTATATAAATAAGTTAGTGAGAAGCGGAGCCTTTATTTTTCACTCAAAGTAAGGAAATTTGGTGTTTAATCATTTATATTAAGACACTTGCGATCAATGTTTCTATGTTATAGATGCATTCATGCTTTGTATAATTCTCATTAAGTATTTGTTATGTTGTATCGTCATTAAAATGCTTTGAAATATGCTGAAAATAGGACCATATCATATGACCGTCTTTCTGTTCAAGAAAAATTTTCATAATTATATTTATTTATGTTTCGTGGTCAAGATTAGTATTTTACTGATAATATATATTAGTGATTCATTCCTGTATTGTGTTAAGAATGACTAGCTTTACGTGTCATATTTATGGTTTTCTTGGTCGGCATTCCTGTTTTGCTGAGGCACCGGTACCATCACTAATATTATTATCCCTCGTATTGGAGATTTTATCATATTAATGAGTAATTTTCCGGTTAATATTTAGTTTCACACCTCCAATTCACGAAAAAAAAATTGATGCCACCATCGTGTTGTCAACCCCAACTTACCCCAAGCAAACTAACCTTAACTATCACTCCATACATACGTACATATACATGAGCCACTTTCCCCTTATAAGGGGAGTGGCTGAGTCAAGGCAAGATACACTGACTCTTTGGGAGGAAACAATACAGAGGAGGAGATTCCCAGTCCCCTCACTCCACCCCATTTAGTCGACTTTTAAAACACGCAGGGGAAGACGGAGGAGATATTCCGGCCCCCCTCTCACCAACAATAAATTCTATTGGAATACTTAAAAATGTCACCCAAAGTTCGTGCTATCACAGGATTAGATTTCCCAGTGATTTATAAATAATAATATGAAATGTTTGACATTATGTATTATTGGGTTAAGATTTGTTTTATGCGGAATAGTAATTATTTGTCATTCATGTCTAAAACTCTCGTCACCCACTCATGGAAAAAAATCACGCAATTAAGGTATGTAACTAACTAATTAACCAAACCTAGGTTAGGTAGGTAAGATACCTTTATAAGGTAAATTTGGGTGTTTATACAGCAGCGTTGCTCACTTGTAAATTGGCGGTGTCAGTTTCGTCTCGTGGTTTTGATTACACTTAATAATTAATCTTAAATTTACTTGAATGACTTTTACCAAAGTAACACATATATGTCAAAGAATTACTATTTGATGAGGTATTGATATGAGTTAAGGAGGGGTACATAAAACGAATCTTAACCTTATTTTTTTTTCTTTGGTAGTCTGGCTTACTTTTTGAATGTTTTGAATATTCATTTTACTCAATCAGGTTACCAACTTTCCTGTGTTGAATTATTTTAAAACGAATGGCAGAACCTTAGGCCTCCCTTCTTTATTACCCACTATGAGTTTTTAATTTTCAAGATATGTCCTGCTCTTTGGTTCATTCAGTCATATATTAAATATCTAATGCATTTTGGAGGCGCCAAGATTACGTGGATTAAATACTCTTTTCTATTAATGATGATTAAATGTGTGTTCATAAAAAATATTTTGAATACTTTCACTATTAAAAGTAGAAATTATCTTCTTCTTTTTTTCAATCTTCAGTGTATTTCACAGGCATTTGTTTCCTAACCGATCGTCAGGTGAAGGCCTGAAACTAAATGACAAAACCTATTTTTGCTCCTAATAATTATATTCTTAATGCTAGTTATCTTTGCATGTTAAAGCTTTATTATTTGATTATAAAACTCTGTAATCGAAATCATCTCCCATCCCTTGTCCCAAAATGCTGCTTCCAAATACTGTACTTCTGACTTTTAGCATGTGCTCACATGCAGACTGGATATGTGGTGGGTTTTGCTTTTTTTTTTGCTGGCAAAAAGACTTAGTATCTCTAAGTATGCCTCTCTAACAACTAAAAAAAAAAGGCCTTCTGTCAGAAATTAATCTTGTTTTCATCCATTCCTTATATGATATACATACTCGAAAGATATTGACTCAACTTCACCAATTGTGACCTGTTGGTTTTTATTCCTTGGTGTATTAGATGATGATGCATTTCAAAATATGAAACATCACATAGTAATGTGCAGTTCACTATATGTACATTCGTTATATTTGATATTTTTCAGTTTTACTACATTATTTTTGTCATGACCGAAGATGGGAAATTATAAGTCAAGGCCAAAATCTACATGTTCTCAAGAGTTGCTGAAGAAGATATTGGAAAATTATGCAATTATAGAGCAAAAACTTCAAGATGATTTAGACATAAACAATTTGGAAGATCTTACTGAACTGCAGAAAGTTTGCTGGTAAGTGATGAGAGAAAGTAGGACTTACGAGATTTGGTTAGACAAAGAGTTCCGTACATATGTTAGTATATGTGGTTAAGCACTTGAATGAATCTTCCATCTTGTATTAGATATACACTCAACAGCCTGAGTATTTTAATGCTACTGATTGAAATTTGAAACTGATAGTTTATCCCTTATAAATATATTTCTTCCTAAATACCTGGCAAACTTCTGTTCAAGATTTACTCCAATTAATTGTGAGATGTGAAAATTTTATGGTACACTGATGTATGGTTTTGAACAGAATGTGAATGTTCAGTAAGTATTATTAAACATATGCTAATAAGTAAGCACAAACTGTAACATACACTCTTAAATAGTAAGACAGCCCGTCAGTGAAACAACACACAGAAAATAAAGCTATGTTTCGGGTCCTAACTTCTCAAACACAAGAGAAGGGATCCAGTTAGGACCAGAAATATAGCATTATTTTCTGTTTTGTTTCACTGATGGGTTTCCTTGCTATATGCTGTTAATGTGCGCTCAGTCATCAGCGTGAATCTGCTAATTATTATGTATTGATATGGCAGATGTTAATTACAGGTATGATTGTTTGGAAATGTATGTGCTACTAATGAAAGCATTTATAATACCTTTGAAGTTTTTGTTTTGCTTTAGCACAGGAACAGCAGAGCAGTTAGCAAACCTCTTAGGTTCAGAGACATTGGGAGAGAGATTGAACAATGGAATGACGTTACTTCATCTATGTTGTCTCGCTGGTATGAAACAAAAACATGAAGAGCAGAGAGACCATAAAGACGAAAAGGATATAGAAGGAGGTCTCGTAGAAATGTCTCCTTGTATCCTGCAGCTCATGAAATCACCTCGAGAAAAACCCAAGGCCAATGAAACTGCTTTACGGGAGGTTGAAGGGGGGCAAGAGAAGCCAAGACTGGATTCCAAAGCTGCTAAGAATAAAGACATCAAGGATCAAGTTCGTCTTTTGCTCCGTAAAGGTGCTGATCCATCTATTATCAGTAAAAGGGGATTTTCTCCACTTCATCTTGCTTCATATAAGGTCAAAAATTTTGGGAGAGTGGCTTGATGTTAACCTCTTTAGGTCCTTGTAATACTCTTGGCATTATATGTGGATAGAGTCGTGATTAACCTCGTTAACAAAATATAGAATTCATACTTAGATTTCATATTATATAACCTTTGCATGATCTCCCTAAATGAGGAAGTAACATTGATCGCTCTAAGAAGGTCACAAACCCTTACTTACAAAGAAAAAGATATATATTTTGATAAGAAGGTAGATTATTTATTATTTGACTTGTGCATTATTTGCTTGATTAATCAATCATTGCTCTCAGTTTTATCATTTGACTAATAAAATAGAAATTGTTGATATATACTCACGAACATTTGAACTTACCTCTTCTCATACTTATCGTTTATCTCTGTCTAATCTCTGATATTTTTACTATTTTCTTCTGGTCTTCAGCAGGTATAGGTGTATTCGTTTTACCTGCTTAGTTAGTAGGAAGTAAGAGATAGCAGCTTCCACTACTGTCATTACCACATGCTCATGGTGGCTGCATAGAAATATAACTTAAATGCCAAGAAATGAGATGGAAGTTATATATGTGAGGCACAGTTCAGTTTTGCTTATGTCAGTCAACCATTCCAAGGTGTGAGCACGATTATATATATTACCAATCATCAGAAGTTATAAGGTCATAAAAGTGCTGTAATTATAGTGATTATCTTTTTAAAACAAAAATTTATGTCGCCCTCTCATAATGTTGCAAATGGAAAACAGTAGTAAACATTAATATTCAGATGGTAAAGTACTCCAAGAATTGCTTGTGTATCTATTATTACAAATATTTTTTAACCTCTCTGACGAATATCTGTATTAATATATCTGCAGCATATTCCGAATGTGTTCTTTTACTAATATTCTGACATTCAATACCAAGTTGGATGTCGTTTCTGTGTCATTAATACCTTCAAATAATAATGAAATTATTTAATATCTTAATCAGGGTGATGTCGACTTGGTCCGCCTATTCCTTGACAAATGCAACCACTTGGACCATACTGGAGCTGGGAGTTTGACAGCCCTTCACTTGTCTTGTTTAGCGGGGCATTTAGAAGTGACCCAGGCATTAGCGCAGCGAGGTGCAAATATAGAAGCACGGGATGCAGTTTCATTTTCCCCTTTACATATTGCCTGCTTGTATGGCAATGAGACAGTAAGTGGCTTAGAAAAGTGATTGTTCTATAGATATTGTCATCTTTATCTCTCGTTGATTATTGGGTATAAAAGTGATGGAATTAATATCTACTCCCAGGTAGTTGAATACTTACTGTCTCGTGGGGTTGATGTTAACATTGCTGGCTCTGTTGGTGATCGTCCTCTCCATTTAGCTGCAACCTGGGGATATCACAGGATCATGCAGATGCTTCTCAAAAAGGGTGCCAGAGGTAGGATTTATTGTAGGATAGTTTACCATTAGGAGTTTATTACTAATAACATGCCATTCACCTCCTTTAAAAGTTCATCAAAGAAGGATTTATGATTGGAGAGACAAAAACCTAAAATGCTAAGCAGGTTTAGTTTGAGTGTATTGCTTTATTATGCACTATCCTTCTTCACCTCTTCAGCTATAGTTACATGCAGGGAGAGAAGAAGTTCAGGGTAGGAGAGATTGGAACTCTCCTCTATCTTATCTCTTCTCTTGCATTAGGAATCCTGCAGAAACTATTTTCATAACCCTTAGTAGTTTTTAAGGCTTTAGAATCAGTGTTGAGGGTATGATTATATAATATTCGACCATGACTAACAGAAGTTTTGTAGTAAGGGACCATCGTGTTATGTGTAGCTTTTATGAAGTATGAGATTCCTAAACTGTGCATTTTCTTGCTCAGAATTATTGCCAGATAATTTCAAAATAATTTGCTTGGTTAAAGGACATAGCTAATATAAAAATTGCCGTTGCTTTATGAGTAAACAGTATATGTTACATAGGCCAGCAATAATGTTCTTGTCCCTTTATTGCATCTTACTATATATTTACTGAGTTGCAAATGTAATCATGTTTACATAAGAGTAATTAATTTAGAGAGAACTGGTATGTATACTTATGTATATTATATGGATACTCTGGCTCCATGAAAGTCATATACCTTTAATTTATTGTATGCATTTTTCTCTCTTACTCAGTGAAGGTGCAGGATGAAGAAGGCAACACTGCCTTACATTGCTGTGTTCGGAACGGGCATGTCAGTATTCTCAATCTCCTTCTTCAGCCTCAGTATCGTAATGATGTTCACATCACAAATGTCTACCTGGATACACCATTACATGTGTATGAGTTGATATTTTTTCTTATTTCATGTTTGAAAAAAAAATAATACTGCACCCATATACTCTGCATTGTGCAATATCCAGCAAAGAGGGATAGGGAACAAAGGGCCAATCTCTTTTCATGTTTTTTTTTTTTTGCAAAAAGTAGCTGATGGAAGAAAATAGAATCTACAGAATATAATGTAGCTCTTTTGCTCTCTTGTTTTTTGTACAGTTGTAGCCACTCTTTTGAGAAGGATGTGGTGTCAAGTTATATATAACAATGATATCTTAAATTATAATGTAAATGTAACTTATTTTTCAAGGAGTGAACATTATGAAGTCTTGAAGCACAATATGATTATTTTAAGTGTGCACAATCTAGTTGTAAATAATTGTTGGATGTGTGTGACTTGTACTTATTTTACCATGTTTCCTAAACTAATCACCTCTTGTTCACGTGTTGTATACTCTTATGAGATGAAGTGATTAATATTACCCTTCGTATTTTCATGAAAATATGGGCAGTTTTGTCATGTCTACTAAACACATTGTATATGAATATATTATTAGTGTGACCAAAATATACATAGAGTTGGGTAGAAGGAGAAGATTAGAATTTACGACTGCTCTAAGTCATGAGTTGCTGTCATTTAGAGAGTATTTTGTGCAGTATATTTAATGTTCTATTTTCAACATGTCATTTTATATTGAATTTCCCACGTCTTTTTTCTTTTGTGTGAGCTCAAGAGAAATAGTACTTTAATCATGTCCTTTTAACTATCTAACTAGGATTTGGAATTTAAAAGGGGGGGCAAAAAGGAGAGAGGGGAACAGGAGAGAGTGTAAATCTGCCTTTCTAAAGTAACCCATTAAAAGATTGTTAAAGCCTGGCTCTTTGGATAGCTCCAGAATAAAGCTTACACATCATCTTCCTCGTAGTCGTTTATGATATTTTGATGGTAATCTAGGGCTTGCTACCAAGGATGGCTGGAATGTGCCAAAGCATTACTGACATATGGAGGCTCAAGTCTGCTACTAAAGGAAAACCTGTGGGGTGAAACAGCTCTTCATGCAGCCTGCACTGGAGGACACAGCATTGATCTCGTTGATTATTTGCTCAGCCAAGACGCTGCCTACATTAATTATGAGGTGCTCCCACTTTTCCTTATTTAAATATTTCTCTGTATAAGGCTATCAGTCACCATTCATATTTTATTTATCTTGTACAGATACTCCCCAACTTACGAACAAGTTAGGTTCCAGATGTCTGTTCGTAAATAGAATTGTTCGTAAGTTGTGTTTAGGTAATAAAAAGTCCTGTACAGTACATACATATGTAGTGCTGTAAATTACTTAGAGTAAAGATACTTAACTACTACATAAAACATAAAGTATACAATATTAATAAATTTTAATACATTAATAATATTGTAATAATGCAGTACAGTACAGTAATACATACATTAAAACATGGGTAGGTTTTTATTCGTATCTGTGAATGTTCGTAAGTAGGGGAGCTTCTGTACATAATTTATGAGTGTTTAGAAAATTGCTAGCATTGTAGATAACATAGTGAAGTGTCATTTTCTTGTGACAGTAATACAGTTTTTTTTATTATAAGCATGATATTATTTGTATTGAGTGATTATAAGCACAGTTATACATTTTTCTTTTTTGATACAAGAGACGAACTCATTAGTATTAAGTATAGATAAGGCACGTGTCAATAGTCTTGGATATATCTTATGATTAAATGCGTAATGCTTCGGTCAATGGAATACAGGAAGCTAATGTTTTATGTGTCATGTAATTTGCGTTCCATCTGTTCATTCCAAATGATACTCACATATACTGTACTATCGCCACCATGATAACTGCAATATGAATATTTTGATATCATTATAGAGATACATTTTGTTCTCTATTTTAAATTGTTAATGGCTTTTTATTTAATTTTCTCTTATCTCTTTGCAACAGAGCCCCGATGGACACACACCTCTTCACTCAGCATGTTACCATGGTCACACGCGATTAGTTCAACTTCTCCTTAGTCATGGCGCTGACCCTAATATCACAACTCACGATCGGAACAACAATTCTGATAAAAGGGTAAGATCCTGTATATTTAAAGCTAGTTTGATTAAAGTGAACTTGATTAGGTTAGGTGTATTAATATTGAACTTTGCATAACTTATTGCATTTATATGTGTACTTCTGTTTCAGGAAGAACAAACCCCCTTAATGTGGGCCTATGAGAGAGGGCACGACGATATTGCCAATATTTTGAAGCATTATCGTCGCCCAGGACTTCACGAAGACTGTGCAAGAGGAGACTATTTGTCTGGTTTAGATACCTCATATTTCCCTATTCCTTCACCTATTGGCAAGCTGAAGACAATGATGCAAGGTAGTATCACTGAATAGAATCACTTAACTTCCTGTGTCTCTGCATGTAGCTCTGATATTTTGTTCTTTTTGGTTTATCCAACTAGTAAGTATTCTTACACACATTATTTTCGCTATCCTTATCCAGTCTGTTCCTTCCACTTGTCTTCTCTCCATATCTCTCCTCTTTGGAGGTAAGTATATTCTTTTATTATTCCTATCCAACTTGGCATAAGTGTTTTTCACAAGGGCTTTCATTTTTTTTTCTAGCTTCATCAAAGTCCTGTCTAAGCTCTCTGTCCCAAATCTGAATTGTTATACATGCATACTATTTTATTACTTTGCATTGGAATATTTCATATTTTTATTGCCCTCTTAAGGGAGGGGAGAAGAATACTTCCTCCATGTTTCCCTGTATTGTAGAAATCAACTAAATGGGGTAGAATGAGTCAAGGTATATGTCTTTGACTCAGCCATCCCCTTGTAAGGGTAATAAGGCTCCTGTATCTGTATGTACTGGAATAATTGAAGATTTGATATATAGTTAATCATTTTAACACTGCACTGTAAGATATCCTGTTGTTTCGCTTTCTCATAGGATGTTCTGTAAGTTTTATATTATATTCATACATACATATATAATGGCCGCCATCCCCCTTGTAAGATGGTTGGCTGAGTCAAAGCACACATTCACATTAATAAGTAATCTTTAATTGTGCAGAGAAGATTGATGTTTTGCATCTTCGGTCTGTATTGCCCCCTGAGCTTCATCTGAGTCTCTCGGATATTGAGAATTTGGAGAACATTGACTCGGGCTCCTTCGGAAAAGTTTATAAAGTAAGTGTGATGATGAGACGTTTTTTCTCTACTGTCATTCTTCATTACAGTTGTCATTTACTTTTGACTGATAAAGTATATCTTCTTTAAAATACCTTGTATATATCTTGTAATATTTGTCAGTGTATTTGCTCTATTCATGCCAATTTCTGCCGAAGTATGTTGTGTTATATAAGTAATTGCAAAGTTTCTGGATCTCACTGCATTCATTCTTATTCACATATTGTTATGCTTATTATTCATCTATGTATCACATTCATATTAATCATATTTATGGAGGTTTTGTAATATTTTGTATGTAATGGAAATGCTACTACTAATTGTGGCTATGCACTCATCAAACGTGATCATATATCGCAGAAACGAGCAGGATGGCTGCAACCGTAAATACTGATTTTCTTACACCATATATATGCATAATTTTAGAGGGAAACTCTGCATATATGATATTGTAAATTTGCTTTTGCTTTTGCATTCTATTATTTGATATATTCATAAGAGGTGTGCTTGAGGTATATCCAGCATCTGGTGATTGTGTGCTCTGACTCAGCCACCCCATTACATGAGGGGGATTGCGGCCATTGTATATGTATTTAATTGCAGGGAAAATTTAAAGATAAGATTGTGGCAGTAAAGAGGTACAGAGCTAACATGTCCTACGGGAAGAGTGATGTGGAAATGTTCTGTCGAGAGGTATCTGTTCTGGGGTCCTTGGATTCTCCATATATTGTGAAATTCGTTGGTGCTTGTCTCCACGATCCTAGTGTGAGTATCATGGAAGAAATTACTGAGTTCTTTATCTTAGAAATGTTTAAGTACTCTCCTTGTATCTTTTTCCAGAATCTTATCAAGTTGATTTACCCACATCAAGATACACTTAGCAATTTTTTGCCATCCTAGAGTGTAACCCTTACCATTTTCTCATATTTTCTTACCCTCTCTTATGTTGCTATACCAGAGTAACGGTTTTGTTGTTTTGAGTTATGACCCATATTGAAAATATTCTTCACTTTGCCTTTCCTGTGCTCTATCATTCTTTCTTATATAGTATATATTTTGGATGCCAGGGTGCCAATTGTAGAAATACTATGTACAGAATTGTCAATCTATTAAGACATGTATTGATATATTGAGAAAAAGGCATCATTTAACTAACTACTTTTTTTTATTGTATTCTTGTTTATATTCTATGTAAATGTGGTGTTCTTTAGATGGTCTGTTAATTTTATTCACCATTACCAATATCAGGTTATAAGTTAGCAGTCAGACTGTATTTTTCACCCTTGTGCTCTTACATTCATTCACTCTTTGTTGAGGTAAGTAACAAGAACTTTTTCTTCACCAGCAATTTGCAATAGTAACTGAATACGTCCCAGGGGGTTCTCTCTTCAGCACTCTTCATGAGCAAAAAAGATCCATCGATACGCTAACGAGGCTTAATATTGCTTCAGATGTTGCCCACGGCATGTTGTACCTGCATACATTACCTCAACCCATTATACATAGAGATTTGAATTCACATAATATTTTGCTGAGTAATGAGGTTAGTAATCTTAGTTGCTTTCATTTATCATTTTTCTGTAGGTATTGAATAGATAAAGTAGCATATGGGAATTTTTTTTTGTATGCTCAGTTTTTGTATTAGTAGTATTTTTATCATTAGGATAATAAAAAGTGCTGCCATATATATGAGACAAATGCTGTGCTCTACATTCTTACTTATTTTTTGTAAATTTTATATGTCACTATTAATCCCCATTATGGGGGTGGACACTGGCTGGTTGAATCTAGGGAATCAAGGCTGAATAACTTTCTGATGTCCTGCAGTGGGCTTTAACACGAGTCACATCCTGAGCCAAGTATTCTAACTACTGCAACGTGGTCTCCTATTTCCTTATTTCCACCCATTTGCACCAAATGTTAAGGACCAGTTGAGAATTTGAGGAAAATATTGATAAACATAAAATAGTAGCGAAATTGTATTCTTGTTGGTGTAGATGAAAAAATTCTGCAAACTTATTCTCAGTAGGAAACAAATATAAGGCATAGATCTCTCTC
>JAXCGZ010006471.1:12500-20000 GCA_037179515.1 Halocaridina rubra
GTGTTTGACTTGCCTAACATAATACAGAATAACAGTCAAGTTAAGTATGCCTACCAAAATAATAATAATAATAATAATAATAATAATAATAATAATAATAATAATAATAATAATAATAATAATAATAATAATATTAATAATAATATGCATAGGCTATGTCCTTCAAGAAACAATCATATCAGTGAAACAAACACTTATAAGGATAATTTAAGAATATTTTAAGGACAAATAAAAATCAACAACTTCAATTAATTTCATTTCAGTAAATTCACAGTCTTCACTCCATGACTGAATTCACATGTCATGAGGTTCTTTATATTCATGCAGATACAATTTATATATAGAAGGTCAAATGACTACTGCACTGCAGCAAGTTTGCTCAGAATAATCTATCAATGATTGGTAAAGTCAATACTAAGTATTTACAATTTTCACCTACTTTTGTTTTTTTCTCTCTGTGTAACATTAACCTCTCAACAAAGTTTAAGCATCGTCAACAAACACCTGCAATGGTATTCATTACGGGGGAAATCTTAGTTAATCTTGCCTCTTTGGAGAAAACTTTTGAAGACAATGGACAGCAAGAAGAACAGAGGATGTGCTGAGATAAATGGGAGTGGAGATGAGATTGATGACAGCAGTGAGAATAAGGCAAATGAGATATCTCAGACGTGTGATGAGGAGGAATGAGATGGAGGCTTTGGTATTGAGTGAGATGGTGGAAGGTAGAAGAGCAAAAGGAAGACGAAGAGATAGATATACGGCTAGTGTGATGAGAGTAATGAAGAGACAGGTCCAGGTGACGCTCCATGGTTGCCGAGATCCAAGTGGATATGTCACGTCACTGATGATAATGAGTGTTAAGCGACGCGTGCAATGGAACTACAAAAGTTAGAAATAATTAAATAAGAAAGTGAAAGCTGACATTACAGAAAACTTCTTAAATGAAGTATGCTTCAAGTTTGAGTAATAGTTTGACATTTACTCATAGAAAGATACAGCGGTGTTTGGATCATAAGCAAGCAAAAAATATTCATTTGAAATATATTTGCATATATGCCCAGTCCGTCTACCTCCACATCAATTCAAACAAACAAATAAATAAGGAAACATATATTTCCATTTTTGTACAATGGTTATTCGTTTACAAAATTAAGAGTAACTTGTATGTTGGCATGCAGATGAACTAATAAGTAAGAGGGAAATACATACAGTTAAGATATATATAGTTTTCCGAGAAATTATTAATACTGAAATAAAAAGGGTTAATAATAATGTAAATAAGAAGTAGTAATTGTAACACCCGATATAGGATCGTTATTATCTGCATCATCACCATATTTGTATTCCTAACAATGAGAATAATTAGTTCTTAACTTAGAGAATAAAGAAGGCGATATCAGTTTATAATAAATTTGTTAGTGTTAAGGGAAACTGCATGAAATCGTTAAGCTTAATTAATTTGTGAGCAGCAATTATTTGCCCAAAAGAATACTATATAGTTTGCCTTTGAAAGTTGCGAAGGAGGATGAATTTGTAAGATGCTCTGGAAAATAGTTCCAGAGTGTTGGCCCTTTAATAGAGATCATCTTTGAACCTTCTTCTGTGTTTGTTCTGTGAATAAAGAGCTCACTACTCTGCCTTGTGTTGGTTCCCCTTATATTCCAGACTGTTTTTAAATTAAATAGCCAGTTAGGATAATGATGGATCAAAATTTTGTATACAAAAACATAAATACCATAAGCGATCTTGTTTTCTACCAGCAGTCACCCAAGTTTTTTGAGAGCTTGTGTGAATTCATCATCACCCATTCATCCCCTGGAAAATGCGAAGGGAACAGTTAATTGTCATTTTATTTTAAAGTTTCACACTTGAGAATCGAACTAAAGAGAAACAGCTGTGTTGAAGGACCTTCAAGAGGATAGTTAACGACTTCTCCCAAATGACAAAGAACTGTTATCACAAATTCACGTGTTCCTGCAAGTCCAAAGAATAATTAATTTTGTAAATCCCTACATAACGAAAGTCCTCAGGTTATAGCTAATGTGTTATCTACATAATGTATGCAAATAAAAAAAAGAAATATGCCGCTTCTATTCCATAAACATTGCAATGCATTTCAGTATTTTTTTTGAAATGGTAAGACCAGGGACCTGCAAAATACCTGAAATTTAATTTTCTTCTGAAGAATTTATACCAAAATTAATATAGAAAAATAAGTTACTGACCAAAAAAGAATGATTTAAGTTCTCGAAATAATGAGTATGCTGATAGAGGTCAATATACGAAAAGTAAAGGAAATTGTACCGTCAACAAAAAGAGATTCGGGGCTTACCTTTAGCTATTGGCCCATCCTTTTCTTTGTTAGCCGTATCAATATAGCTGAACGCTCTAGTCTAACTTGTCAGCTAAAGTGGAGTCTCAAGGCAGAGCTGAACTAGGGAGATGTTTTCTTATTTAAGTGCAACTCATTCGTTGTCTTTTGTAGATGAAAAACATTAAGGTTCGCATTAGACTTTAAGGTATATATATCTTGCTTGTTTAATTTAATAGCTCTCAAATTCTGATATTTTTTTATGAATTCTGAACTATCAGAGTTCAAACAGAGCAAAAAGTATAATATACATGACCAAAGAAATAGATAGATATGCTTTTAAGTGTATGTTTTTATTTCTTTGTACTTGAGTGAAAGTCTTCTCTTTAGCATTAATATCATATTCCTAACGAGAAGCTGGAAACAGCCATATGCTTTTAGGGTATTTTTTCCTCTCAAACTCAACCATTCAATACAATTCTATATGAATAACAAGAGCTTTTAATCTCTGAAAGCTACAATAATGCTTAATTGATAGTATGTACTCTCCACCATCATGAAAATTCGAAATATGAATACTGATGCAAGAGATCGAGGGCATGATGCTTATGCTACTATTAAAGTTAGTATATCTATGGTACTCTCAAAAGTTTTCTGAATTACCCAAGTGTATTTTCATATAAATCAACATGAATGTACTCACTAATTTTATGATTAGAAGCACACACAACGAAAGCTGCATTTTCACCAATATAGACTTGTGTATAATTCTAACTCATTCCAAGTTAGGGGGAAAATATGCTTACAAATTAGGAATGCATTGCCAAAGCACCCATGACTAACATTAAATATGCAGCTGTCTCTTCGGGTGTTGAAAGACAATATAGGAATATCAATTTCTTAAGTGTATTTTATATCTACATTATGCAAAAATATATATCTTTGTGCAAAAAATCTAAATCCTTAACACCGTCTGCAATATTTCAGGTACAACAATGATGGAAAACAAGGGATTTAGGAAAATCTACCAATAGATACCTTACTTGCTTTGTAACATTATATACTTCCTCTACTCAATAAGTATTGCAATGCAAACTAGGTACCATACCTCATCAAGTTATATAATTTCTACTGTCAATACCAGAGGGTTCAAACAAATGCCTCAAAGAGACAATTTTGCAAATACTCTCATAATGAAAATAGGAATGAATATGTCTTCGAGATATTTCGACGGATATCAATCCAATAACTGCAATACATGCATAATCTGATGATTTGTTCATAAATAGATATAACTGGCTAGACTTTCCAATCTAAGTTGATGCTTTGAGATATTACTATCCCAAGAAAGTCTTTGGCATTCAAAATATATACAAGAATGAGCATACGAAAAATGAATATAATAAAGTAAATCGGGTTTCACTCGTCCACCCAATTTTTACACTGGATAATAACATTTTCATTGATAATAATGTTACGGGATTCATAATGTGTCTAAATAATGCAAGGATGACAAAAAAAATGCGGGGACTATGATAATTATACTGCCTCTTTGCTGAAAATAATGAAATGGGATTTAAGCAATATGTAAAAGACATTAGGATAAGGTATGCATACATGACACATTAGGCATATCAATTAGGAGGCCAAGAACTTGAGTTATGATTTTACATTATATTGGGAAGAAGAAGAAGAATCGTAAAAAGGGGGGTATAGAAATGACGTGAACGGTACTCATGCTCAGCGGTACACTGCCAATGGATAACAAACCCCTGTGTTCGTCAACCACAGCAATAATAGTCTTGTGGGCACCGGTTAGATTTAAGATGATGATATGGTAAAGACTACCCAAATATGGGAATGGTTTGCAATCACAGTCATACAGTGTTACACAAGAAGAAGTCAATAACATCGAATTAAAGAACATTTTGCATAATAATAGGGAGGTCGATGTCATAATAAGAGCAAATGGAGTTGTTAGTCTTCCTTCAGCAAATTTAAGTGGCTCTGACTTCTATATAAAGAGAATGCTATTCATTATACTTTGCTGGCTAGTACAGTGGTAACGCGCTGGCTTCGCATTCACGAGGTTGAAAGATCGGTTCCCGTCCAAGACCGAGAGTTTAAGCTGTTTACTGGCAGGAACTGCTGTGGTTGGACACCACAGTGGGGGGTTGGGGCTTGACCTGGCTGACGAATACCCATTGTATTGAAATGGAAATAAAGTTTGTTTATATACTATTGACCTCAAAGAATCAACCATCCCAAATTTCCTCAAAATCTAAGATACTCTAAGATTAATACTATTTTCATGATATTTTAGCAAGGGCAACTGTCACACATAAATTTCTAAGATAAAATTAGCAATAATATATATATATATATATATATATATATATATATCTGTGCAATAAAATATTGTGTCTTTAATATAAAGAAGAGGAAATCTTCTTTCATCTTGCATTATTGGCACCAGCTAAGTCTTAAAGCTTGCAACATACACATATCATCAGTTGTCTTATGTAAGCGATAAGCTTAATAGTATATATTCTTAATTAAAAGAAATTTGCTTCTTAGAGCATTGAAAAAGTTTTTCTCTCACTCCCCCTCAGATAAACAACATTATCAGATATACAAACGTGCCTTTTTGTGTCTGGCACAGCATCAAAAAATAGCCCCAACGTATTCCCTGCTTGTCGTAAGAGGCGACTAAAAGTCGACGGGGCGGGGTACTAGCAATCCCCGCTTTGTATTAACCTCCTGCGAGATGTCAAAGAAGAAGGGGAGTAAAGGGGAGAATAACTTCTCCCCAAACTCTAGTTTTGGGGTGTCTAAATGTGCGTGGTTGTAGTACGATAGAGAGCAAAAGATGTGAGATTGGGTATATGTTTAGTAAGAGGAGAATGGATGTATTGGCATTGTGTGAGACGAAGATGAAAGGAAAAGGAGAAGTGGCATTTGGTGATGTGACGGGTAGGGTGTCTGGGGTTGAAAGGGGGAGAGCGAGAGAAGGTGTGGCATTATTGCTGAGTGAATGGATGGTGAATAAGGTAGTGGAATGGAAAGAAGTGTCATCTAGGCTGATGTGGGTTAGGGCTAGGATAGGTAGGGAATGTTGGGTTTTTGTTAGCGCGTATGGGCCAGGACGTGAGAGAAGTGAGGAAAAGCGGGATAAATTCTGGAATGAGTTAACTAGGTGTGGATGGTCTGAGTAGAAGGAACTATGTAGTTGTGTTGGGTGACTTGAATGCCAGAGTGGGTGATGAAGAGGTAGAAGGTGTTTTAGGAAAGTATGGGGTACCAGGTGGGAATGAGAGTGGCGAGAGTCTGTTAGATATGTGTGTGGAGCAAGAGTTGGTGATAGGTAATTGTTTTTTCAAGAAGTTAATAAATAAGTATACATAGATGAGAGTGGCAAATGGAAGAGTGAAAGAAAGAGCAATGATGGATTATTTGTTGGTAGCAAATAGCATGATTGGTAGAGTGAAAGATGTGTATGCATATAGGGGTGTGGCTGCTGGTATGTCTGATCATATTTTGGTTGAAGCGAATGTGGTAGCAGCAAAAGAGTGGGGAAATAGAGTGGGGGGATGTAGAAGGGAAATGGTGAAGGTGGAAGAGTTGAAAAAGCCAGAGAAGAGACAGGAGTATCAGGACAAGTTGAGAGTGGCATGTGACAGGGTGAAAGAAAGAGAAGTTGGGGAGTTAGAGGAAGGATGGGGCTTGATGAAAGAAGGCGTTGTGGGACATGCAAGTGATGTGTGTGGAAAGAGATTTGTTGGAGTTGGCATGAGGAGGGACAGCGAGTGGTGGAATGAAGGGGTGAAAATGAAGGTGGAAGAGAAAAGGAGGGCTTTTGAGGAATGGCTGCAGTGTAAAAGTAGGGAGAAGTATGAAAGATATAGGGAGAAAATTGTGGATACCAAGCGGAAGGAAGAGAAAGAGAAGAGGTTGGCAAATGTTAGGTGGGGACTGGATTTTAGTAGGTCATATGAGGAGAATAAAAAGAAGTTTTGGAAAGAAGTGAAGAGAGTAAGGAAGGGTGGATCGAGGATGGAAGAGACAGTGAAAGATGTGAATGGACAGATATTAAGAGGGAAAGATGCAAGGAAAAATGGGTAGAATATTTTGAGTGCTTGCTGAATGTTGAGGAAGATAGAGAGGCAGCTATAATGACAGTGGGGGGTGTTCAAGTGCCAGTAATGGGAGATGAAAATGAGAGAGAGATTACAAGAGAGGAGGTGAAAAGGGCATTGTATGATGTGAAAGCAGGTAAAGCACCTGGAATGGATGGTGTGAAAGCGGAGATGTTGAAAGAAGGGGGTGTGACTGCATTGGAATGGTTAGTGAGAGTGTTTAATATATGCTTTATGTTGTCAATGGTGCCAGTGGAATGGGTGATTGCTTGTATAGTGCCCCTATACAAAGGTAAGGGAGATATGTATGAATGCAGTAGTTTTAGGGGCATAAGTTTGTTGAGTGTGGTAGGAAAAGTGTATGGTAGATACTGGTTAATAGGATTAGGGATAAGAAAGAAAATGTGATCGAGGAAGGGTAGAGTGGTTTTAGGAGAGGTAAAGGTTGTATAGATCAGATTTTTATAGTTAGACTGTTATGCGAGAAATATTTAGCAAAGGGTAAGGATGTGTATTTTGCATTTTTGGATCTGGAGAAAGCGTATGATAGAGTTGAGAGAGAGGCAATGTGGAATGTTTTGAGATTATATGGAATTAATGGTAAATTGTTGCATGCAGTGAAGAGCTTGTATGAAGGGAGTAGAGATTGTGTTAGGGTAGGGAATGACGTGAGTGAGTGGTCTCCAGTGAGTGTGGGACTGAGACAGGGATGTGTGATGTCACTCATGGCTGTTCAATTTGTATATTGATCGAGTTGTAAGAGAGGTGAATGAGCGAGTGCGTGGTCGATGTTTGAGAATGGTAGATGGGAATGATAACGAGTTGGAGCTGCATCAGTTGCCGTTTGCAGATAATACTGTGTTGGTGGCAGATTCAGAGGAAAAGCTGTGTCAGTTAGTGTCAGAATTTGGAATGGTGTGTGAGAGAAGGAAGTTGCGAATGAATGTGGGAAAGAGTAAGGTTATGAGGTGTACAAGAAATGAGGATGGTGCGGGGTTGAATGTTATGTTGAAAGGAGAGGCACTTGAGGAAGTTGATCAGTTTAAGTAT
>JAXCGZ010006471.1:27500-32500 GCA_037179515.1 Halocaridina rubra
TTTTTTCTCTGAATAAATTACGAGATTCTAAAGTATCATTGTAATAATTTTTAAAAAGACATGCTTCAAAGCAAAGAAAAAAAGTAGACTAAATATGCTTGGAATTACGCTCACGCTATAAAGCAAAACATGTAATGCAAGTTTATATAATTCTGCAAATCTAAGCAAGAATATCCTTTCAAAATATCACTGACATAAATTAACACAAAAGATTGCTACAGTGAAACATTAAAATGAAAATATGACTCCTTTTTAGCTTTTTCCTACTCATCATTTATGCCAATTAAGAAGAAAATATTTGCACATATGAAAATATAGTTTTCATATTCGTATTTCAAAATTATGTACTTACATTGCATAATCAAAAATTTTATGTGAACTAGAAAGAGCCTCGATATTATCATTAACACTTTTTACTCTTGACTATTCTAACATGCGTGGCCGGAACTTTAATCTTTCGTCTGTGGAACAGCACTTGGGCACATCCCTCCGTAACCTCCTCCTTCTCTCTGCAACCATGCTGTGTAATCATGCATCTACTTACCCATTTCAAATCTCTCTAAAATCTGTATCCTCGTTTTCATTCCAAAGGTGGGGTCTCTGATTACTGCAACACTAAAACTCCTATTACAAGGCTCATGGACCTTGAATCTCCTGACTTTGATGTTCTTTGACAAAAAATCTATATTTCCACTACCACTATATTATTTTCCTCTTGCTACTATTCTCCAAACTCCACTGACTTTGCATCTCTCTTTGAATATCTGTCCTTTTGCCATGTGTCCTTGCCATCCTCTCACCCACATGCTGAAGTTCTCTATATAGGAGACTTCAATGTACACCGCAGTGAGTAGCTTAATTCTTCTAATAATGATGTGGAAAAAAGTAAGGCCCTTGCTTTCTGTATTTCTCACGATCTGGAGCAAATTATCAAACATCCTACTCGTCTTACCGATTGACACATTCTTGACCTATTTCTTACTTTTAGCCCTTCAAACTACTCTTATTTTGTGTTTTTCCCACTTTGTAAATCTGGCCACTCTGTGATCTCAATCTATTTCATTTTCTCTCCCTCTCCACTAATCCCTCCTACTCAGCGCCACCTTTGGCACTAAGTGAAGATTTGCGTAACTTCCTCTTTGACTTCCTATGGGATGACTACTGGTTTCGGTCCCGCAACTCTGATCAGGTAGTCCTAAAAGTTGTCGAGATCATAACCTTGGGAATGGAGGCATTCATTCCCTGCCAATATGAGAACTTTTTTCCCCCTAAACATTGATTTGACCGTGCCTGGTCCATGGCTATTCAAGCCAGGAATAGGGAACATGGGTCATCACATTCTGATTTAACTCGCTCTGCTTTTTATTATAGCTAGAAATCGCTGTTCTGCTCTGATTCGAAGGTCTAAGGCTTCCTTTACAACAAGGAAAGTTGATGACCTAAACTACTCTCCCAATGACAAATGTTTCTAGTCCTAAGCCAAAAACGTCTCCAAAAACTTTTTAACTCAGGCATTTCCCCTCTCTTTCGATCTCATGGTTTTATAGCTTCCTCTCCCACTGACAAAGCCACACTCTTTGGCTCTCATTTTCTATCAACTCTTCTGTAAGCGATTCCAACGCACCTGTCCATCAATCTTTGCCCCTCTCTAACCCAATGCCTTTCCTTATACTTTCTTCATGCAAAGTTCATAAGGTTCTTCACTCGCTAAAGAAGAGTAAGGCATCTTGTCCCGATGGTATCCCTGCAAGGCTCCTTAAGGAGATTGCAGATGAAATGGCTCCAGTTCTTTGCCGTCCTTTCTTCCTCATTCTATCAACCAGTATCTATCCTTGATCTTTGAGGCATGCTCTTGTGCAAACTGTTCCTAAGAAGGCTGACCGCTCTATTCCTTCAAACTACTGACCTATTCCCATAACCTCTTCTAATGCTAAACCTTTCAAAACTTTGCTCAATGCTCACTTCTTGAAATGCCTTGAATATTACTCACTTATCTCCGATCACCAGTAAGGCTTCTGCAAGGCAAGATCCACTGGTGCCTTCCTGTCCAATCTTACTCATGTATGGTCATCGTTTCTGGGGAACTATGGTTAATCCTTTGTCGTCACCCTTGATATCTATAAGGCTTTTGACAGAATCTTGTACAAGGCCGTATTGGGCAAGCTCCCTGCCTCTGGCTATACCCTTTCTCTCTATTTTCTGATTACCAGTTTTCTTTTTCAACGTTTTATATATATAGTTGTTGACGGTGCAACATCTAGCCTATTCCCTCTTACCAGTGGTGTTCCAAAGGTCTCCGTACTTTCACCTACATTGTTCCTTTTCTTCATCAATGATCTTATACAATTCCAATCTTCCTCTATTTTTCACGTCTTTTCCGACTATTCTACCCTTCACTTTTCCTCAGCCTTTTCTTAATAAACCTTCATATGCTACTCGTAATCTAGCTCAACACATTAGGCTTCCATATTGCCTCTAACTTGTCTTGGACTAATCAAATTATCTAAATTTCTAAATCTGCATCTGAAAAAAAATTTGGTCTTCTCTTTCACTTTTGTCATTGCTTATCCCCTTATAGTTACATAAAATCCATAAAGGTCTTATCAATCTCTGCTTAGCATACTGCTCACACATCTGAGGTGCTTCTTCTTATAATTATCTATTTGATTGAGTTGAATCTAAGGATGTCAGACTCTTTAATGTTGCTTTTCTTGCTTCTAATTTTGATTATCTCTCTCTTCGCCGTAAGGTATCATCCAGTCGTATCGTTGTTGATCTTACCAGGCCAGAGCTACAGCATGGTCGGTGATAACAGATATGCATCTTTCATTTAAATAGGTCTATTTAGAGATTACACTTATTTCCTCAAAACTCCCATTCCTACAGTTCCTACACCTCAAAGTTCCCCCTCCCCCTTAGGGGTCATTTCTGCCTAAAACGTAGTTCTTCCCCCAGCAAGGTCTAACGTCTAACTGACGCTCTCTGGGTATGCTCTCCTCTCTGGTGGGTGGATTTTTTATAAAGCGCTCTGCCCTCTACCGGCCTAAAGCCAAAGTTACAGCATTTGACTGTCTTAACCTTTTCCCTACGACACTACCCACCCAAACCCTGAAATATTATATTTCTGTTGAAGCATTAAACATTTTCTTTTAGAGCCTTAACATTTTTAACTATTATTTTTTTACAAAAAATTTAAATTCTCCTGAAAGACATTTTCATACATACAGAATATTTGATATCAGAAAAACTAACAAAAGAAAAAGATGATCCTTAAAATAAGCATTCTAATTGAAGAAAAAAAAATCAAAAATAAGTATTCACAATTGCAATATGTAGCTAGTAATCATTGACAAAATTATTTAAGAAGAATACTAATAGGCTATTACATTACGCAAATAATAAACAATACATTTGGATATGATATATTAAAATATTCATTACTAAAAAAAAAATTTGTCATGGTGTGAAAATAGAGTTAAAAAAATATTCACAATTACAATATGTCACTACTACTCAATGACAAAATGATATAGGAAAGAACCTACATGAACATAATTACGATACTTAATTAATATAAAATACAGTTGGATGTGATATCTGCAAATATTCATTCATGACTTAAAACAATGAAAATAGTTAAACAGAAAAACTTTAACATCACATTTACAGTCTGTAACTACTATTCAAGGACAAAATGATATAGGACAAAAACTAAATGGACATAATTATGTTACTTAAATAATATAAATTACAGTTGGATGTGATTTCTGCAAATATTCAATTATAACATATAACACTCATTATTGTGAGAAAAACAAGAAATTAAACATTTGCACAATTGATGGATATATATATATATATATATATATATATATATATATATATATATATATATATATATATATATATATATATATATATATATATATATATATATATATATATATATATATATATATATATATATATATATATATATATATATATATATATATATATATATATATATATATATATATATATATATATATATATATATATATATATATATATATATATATATATATATATATATATATATATATATATATATATATATATATATATATATATATATATATATATATATATATATATATATATATATATATATATATATATATATATATATATATATATATATATATATATATATATATATATATATATATATATATATATATATATATATATATATATATATATATATATATATATATATATATATATATATATATATATATATATATATATATATATATATATATATATATATATATATATATATATATATATATATATATATATATATATATATATATATATATATATATATATATATATATATATATATATACATATATATATATATATATATATATATATATATATATATATATATATATATATATATATATATATATATATATATATATATATATATATATATATATATATATATATATATATATATATATATATATATATATATATATATATATATATATATATATATATATATATATATATATATATATATATATATATATATATATATATATATATATATATATATATATATATATATATATATATATATATATATATATATATATATATATATATATATATATATATATATATATATATATATATATATATATATATATATATATATATATATATATATATATATATATATATATATATATATATATATATATATATATATATATATATATATATATATATATATATATATATATATATATATATATATATATATATATATATATATATATATATATATATATATATATATATATATATATATATATATATATATATATATATATATATATATATATATATATATATATATATATATATATATATATATATATATATATATATATATATATATATATATATATATATATATATATATATATATATATATA
>JAXCGZ010006472.1:0-17500 GCA_037179515.1 Halocaridina rubra
TTTTATTGAGTTTTTGTGCCGCCCATGTGTTCCCTTGGGACCACCAAGAGTTGTGGCTAGGCACCTGGAACTAACCGCTGGCGCCATGCACCCCCCCCAGAGGCCTACAGGATAAGGGACCCTCGGTCCTCGAAAACACCACAAGTCGTGAAGAGAAACATGTGAGGCTAGGGTGAAATAGAATACTCTCCCCAATTGTTTTCTGCGGTGCGGCCGGTGTTTGTAGAGGGCGTCAAGGAGATATGTGACCGGACCCCTGAGGCTTGGCATCCGACATGGAGTACCTGAGGAGGGTGGGAAAGGCCGAGAGTTAGCCCTTTCCTAAACCGCACGAAACATCAACTTATGTTTCGTACGCAGGTACACGCCCAGGAGAGATGCCCAATAACTCCTCCTCGGAAGTAGGCGGGATTCCACTTTGAACCTGGCGCTGATTAGCTGGACTAGATCTGACTGATTTCATTGGAGAATTGGATGTTAAGCCACGCCCTGCCCCTGGGGGTATTTAAAGAGCCACCCAGGGCAGAGACAGTTAGTTAGAACTTTGCCAGGGGCACGAATAGATCATAGATTGTGATAGTCATAGGGTGGGGGCATTGAGGCGTCGGATGTGTTGTACTCTAGAATAAATATAAGTAAAGGAACTACTGCTTGTCCATTCTTACCTTGTACCCATCAGGTACTAATATTTATAACCTAATAAACCACGCTACCATAATTATAAGTTTATATACGTAGGAGGAAAAGCCCTACGTCAGTGGTGTCATTAGATGGGATAAACAAAACCAATACGTCAGTGGTGACGCTCGGTGAGATAATAATAAAAGCACTACGTCATATATATATATATATATATATATATATATATATATATATATATATATATATATATATATATATATATATATATATATATATATATATATATATATATATATATATATATATATATATATATATATATATATATATATATATATATATATATATATATATATATATATATATATATATATATATATATATATATATATATATATATATATATATATATATATATATATATATATATACATATATATACATACATATATATACATATATATACATATATATATATATATATATATATATATATATATATATATATATATATATATATATATATATATATATATATATATATATATATATATATATATATATATATATATATATATATATATATATATATATATATATATATATCCGGTTTTACGTCACGGACTCCCTTATCAACCAAGGGCTAGGACGGTTGCCTTCTTGCGAAGGACTTGTTTTGGCAAATGTAATCCTTACGCTGAGTGCATGCCTTTGCTAACCTCAGACCGTGACGGGGCGCCAACCCTCGACCTGACGCCTCAGAGTCGGAGACGCTACCGACTGAGCCACGGCGACTATATATATATATATATATATATATATATATATATATATATATATATATATATATATATATATATATATATATATATATATATATATATATATATATATATATATATATATATATATATATATATATATATATATATATATATATATATATATATATATATTATCAAATAAGCACATTACATATGTGAAAACATGAATCATTTTTTTACCCCGACCGGGACTCGAACCTAGGACTTATGATTACTAAGTCAAGGCGCTACCACTACACCACAGAAGGTTAAAAGGAACCCAACCTTATAGCTTATATCTGCTATACTTAGGAATGAACGCATTCTAACTGAATGCCACTATGTTCATATTACAGATTCCCCAACCTCACTCGTGGCTTCATTTTAGCATTTAATTCAATTCCCAATCTCATTCGGGCCATGAAATTATCAAATAAGCACATTACATATGTGAAAACATGAATCATTTTTTACCCCGACCGGGACTCGAACCTAGGACTTATGATTACTAAGTCAAGGCGCTACCACTACACCACAGAAGGTTAAAAGGAACCCAACCTTATAGCTTATATCTGCTATACTTAGGAATGAACGCATTCTAACTGAATGCCACTATGTTCATATTACAGATTCCCCAACCTCACTCGTGGCTTCATTTTAGCATTTAATTCAATTCCCAATCTCATTCGGGCCATGAAATTATCAAATAAGCACATTACATATGTGAAAACATGAATCATTTTTTACCCCGACCGGGACTCGAACCTAGGACTTATGATTACTAAGTCAAGGCGCTACCACTACACCACAGAAGGTTAAAAGGAACCCAACCTTATAGCTTATATCTGCTATACTTAGGAATGAACGCATTCTAACTGAATGCCACTATGTTCATATTACAGATTCCCCAACCTCACTCGTGGCTTCATTTTAGCATTTAATTCAATTCCCAATCTCATTCGGGCCATGAAATTATCAAATAAGCACATTACATATGTGAAAACATGAATCATTTTTTACCCTGACCGGGACTCGAACCTAGGACTTATGATTACTAAGTCAAGGCGCTACCACTACACCACAGAAGGTTAAAAGGAACCCAACCTTATAGCTTATATCTGCTATACTTAGGAATGAACGCATTCTAACTGAATGCCACTATGTTCATATTACAGATTCCCCAACCTCACTCGTGGCTTCATTTTAGCATTTAATTCAATTCCCAATCTCATTCGGGCCATGAAATTATCAAATAAGCACATTACATATGTGAAAACATGAATCATTTTTTACCCCGACCGGGACTCGAACCTAGGACTTATGATTACTAAGTCAAGGCGCTACCACTACACCACAGAAGGTTAAAAGGAACCCAACCTTATAGCTTATATCTGCTATACTTAGGAATGAACGCATTCTAACTGAATGCCACTATGTTCATATTACAGATTCCCCAACCTCACTCGTGGCTTCATTTTAGCATTTAATTCAATTCCCAATCTCATTCGGGCCATGAAATTATCAAATAAGCACATTACATATGTGAAAACATGAATCATTTTTTACCCCGACCGGGACTCGAACCTAGGACTTATGATTACTAAGTCAAGGCGATACCACTACACCACAGAAGGTTAAAAGGAACCCAACCTTATAGCTTATATCTGCTATACTTATTAGCAGTGGCTACAATAACATCAATTATGAATTCAGATAAAAGATACAAATCATCAGCTTACTGCTGATTTCATTTCAAAAATAATAGTTAGCAACAGGCCATTGAGAGATAGCAACAATAACAGTAATCATAATAACATAACTAATAATCATGATCAAAATAAGAATAATAAAAAATAAAATAAAAATACTAAATCAGAAATATCAATATATATACAATGGAGACTGGCATTCAGAAGTAAGAACAGAGTTCTATACTTATATTTCATAGTAATGCTCATTCTAACACAGCCTCTTTTACTATCCAAATTCCTGCTGTCATAATCTATGTATATATATAGAGCATAAGTGGCAACTTGCTGGCTCCACAATTTGTCAATGGGAGTTCTATCTATTCTCTAAACAGTTGCGACATGTGGCAAAAATATTTATGCAAATGGCGGTACTACCGATGTCTTATCAGTATTTATGCAATAACAGCATGCAACAATCTATCGACTGCAATAAAATGTAGGCACAATTATCGCCTAGCTTCGCTGGAAAAAAAACACAAAAAAAGAATCAATGACGGCAACATTCTCTTAGCATCGGAAGAAGGATCTGTCAGTCTCAGAGTAGAGAGAGAGAGGAGAGAGAGAGAGAGAGAGAGAGAGAGAGAGAGAGAGAGAGAGAGAGAGAGAGAGAGAC
Source organism: Halocaridina rubra (assembly GCA_037179515.1). NCBI lineage: Eukaryota > Metazoa > Arthropoda > Malacostraca > Decapoda > Atyidae > Halocaridina > Halocaridina rubra. The sequence goes on from JAXCGZ010006472.1 coordinate 3,810, forward strand.
AGGGCGACCTTGAAATACATTGCGGTTTCCACCCTGTGGTCAGGTGAGGTGGGCCTCCTTCTTTTACTTGTACTGAAAATAAAAAATTGTCGGAGAGTATCTCTAATAAAAGAATAAATAAACAAATGAAAGTGAACAAACGTTAGCAATGACTATCGATAGAGTTTGACGTTTATTTTCAGAGGGCTATTCTTAATCCCCATTAACAAAAAAAAAACAAAAGCAAAAAGAACTTAGTGTACAACTGCAGAAATGTCGAAGCATAAATCCATTCCTTTCTGTTTAATATTGCTAAGGACTTTACTGTAACAGCATACACATCCTTGTCTATAATGACAATCCTTTTCTTGCTATAAATCAGAGGGTTGAGTCGAAGCACACACTCTCTAAAAGGCAACATATCCCTGATGAAATTAAAGCAAAATATTACAATCATATGTGACAATATCTCTACTACTATCAACAAAAGTACAAATATCTTTTTCTTAACAGACATCTTATAATGACTTAAATATCATTAATTTTAAATTTAAAACTCAACATATAATTTCTGAGAGTCTTAATTATCTCAATTAGCTCAATTATAATTTTAAATTCATAACAGTAACAGTAATTAACAATAATTATCTCTAGATAATCTTTTCAAAACTCTTTAATTAAGATTTTAAAGATTTCTTCAATGCAAAAAACTATATAACAAGAACGGGTATCAAAGAATATAAAAAGTCTATCTCTGTGTATGCAATAATAAAAACAAAAAGTATATTTCATTAGCAACAGTAAAGAATGCATTTTGCTTAAGTTTCAAATTCTCGTACGGAGTTGTACATGAACAATTCAAACATAAAATATATATATTCTTTTACTATCTCGAATTTGACTTATTTAAATTACTATACAACAGAATTTCCTCCAGAACAGGGAGAAATTCGACTTATAACTGTTCTGTCTGTTTGCTTTTACGGGGGTGCGCATGTGGGCGCTGTTTTCTCCCCTGTTCTTTTGGCTTCTGGATCAACTTCTGCTCTCTCAAATACGGGAAACGGCTGTGTAACATTCTTGTTGTCATTTCGTGTCAGCTCTCACTCTTTCTTTATGACCAAGCTGAAATAATTTTGATAAACATTATCATGGCTAAAACTCGCAAAGTTTTATTTTATCAATCTAACATATCTCTTCAGACAAATAATGTATATACTGCAGCTAGCAAAGAAAATAAAGAATCATTCATAGATTCACGTCCTTTATCACGTAATATCTATCTTGGAACTCTCTCGGAAATCGAATAATAATCTCATTGGCGGAGTAGGGGACAAAACAAAAATAAAACAAACTTGGCATCTCAACCATATCTGGGCAGGTGGAGAATCATTTTCTCAAAAATATCCCTCACTAGATATTACAACAGCGCATCACCTCCCATAAAAATACTCTGATATGGCATGCAGAAGAACCTGGCGGAGCAGGGGAACGACCCTCGCAGAGACTCCCCAATCATGTTTCCTACCGGTGCTTTCCGCGATTTCACCCCCTAGAGTAACCCCCCCATTATACCCCTATTACACTCATTATACTCATTCGCTCACATGCGCTCACATTCAAATTTGCATTCCCTTTCTCTCTGTCTATGGAAAATTCTCCATCCCTTACCCCGATAAAGGAGAGTAAAGGTGAAATCTCGGTTGGGCCGCACGGTCACAGACTGCCTCACCAGTCCTAGGTCCCATTCTAACGAACAAACAAACATTCTACTCCCTTGAAGCTACGTTAGGGTGACACTGAAAAACCTTCCCTATTCTAGGACAGCACAAATTCCTCTAATTTACTCTTACTTTCACCTGCATAGCGTGAAATAAACTCATCTCTAAATAATATCACAAAATTTCTTATTCTTCAAAAAAAAAACATGCCACACACGTATCGTAATATTAATTTCCCATCAAAACAACATTAAAAGAACAATCTGTCATTTATGTCTTTCTTTCGCTAAAACACTACTCCCGCAGAGAAAAAACAAACAAAAAAAGAAAGAACCTTGAAAACAGGCGCAATCTTAACACTCGATTTCTTACGCTTTAAGAAATTTATATAAAAATGATTTTACACGTACTTTAAATATCAAAGATCAGTACGATTACTACATGTTTATAATAACGAGGTTGGGAGATCGATTGGTCACTTCTGCATTCCTTTCTCGGAAATCACATGTGTTCTAAGAAAAACCTTAAAAGCAGATGCAAGTATATTTCTCACTATAATTCTTACACTTAAGAAATTAATATACTGTAATAGTGATTGCACGTATATTAAATTTTCAATTAAAATCAATACATTCGCGTTCTTAAAATTCAATCTAGGCATTAATACAAATAAATGGAACACACTTCCAACGCAATTTCTTTACATTACTCAAATTATAACAAAAAACGGAGTTTATTACTGCTTATAGCTATTAGTACAAATTATCCATGTTAGTAATGGGTACAGAAACTCTACTTTTATCAACTTATTAGGCGCCACACCCCTTATAGGCGGGTTGGCTGAGTCAAAGCATAACTACAAGATAAAATGGCGGCGTCCACCGACCTCAATTTCTTTTACTAATTGTCCCATTACTCACTGGATACAGATCACAAGTACTTAGCTATTTTAAGGAGGTGGTCCTGAAGAACTTCATGGCAGAAGGCAAGGAAGGAGGGGGTTCTCCTTCTTCTCTCGAGTAAAATCGACGAATCGCCATCTTCTTGGTCGGATCCGGTAACTTATACTTCTTGTAATGGGCATTTTCACTCAATGCTCCGGTCACACTTCGGCTTACTAAGAAATATCTTAGGAATAGTTCCTTAAAAGTTTCATAATATTCTCTGTTTGACCACTCGTCACTTCTCATCCGCAGACCCAAGTATTTCAGGAAGTCGGTCGCGGGAATTATGGACGGACATTCGAGGTCTTTTACATTTGCGCCGTCGAGGTATAAAAGTGAATTTTTGACTCGAGGCTCCTTTACAACCAGGGCACGGGGTGGGGGCTTGTCCTGCTGCGTTCCCTGTGTCACCACGGGGCTCGGAGCGGCAGGCTGTTCGTCGATGTTTGAGGCGTCGGTTTCTCTGTCGGCGTTGACCAAGTTCCTTTTCGATGGAGCGGCGTCGGCATGAGTTTGTAGGCGCCGCACGTGCTCCTCCAGTTCGAGAATTCTCCGGTGTTTGGCCTCGTCACTCATTTCTTGAATTGGGAGATGTTGGATTTCTGCGTTTGCCATTCTTATTTTCTTTTCTTCGCACTGGTTTCTTCTGATATGAGAGTCTCTTCGTATGTTTTCCAGGCGTGATGATCCGTACTGCGCTGCCACCAAGTTGTCGTATGAATTTTGGACTTCCATTTGAATTCACCAATTTGTAAGATGACTGGGTTATCTCACCGCTCGTCACCACTGTCGTATAGTTACTTACTACGTTATAATTATTAGTACCAGACGGGTACAAGGTAAGAATGGACAAGCAGTGATTCCTTTATCTTAATTTATTCTAGAGTACAACACATTCGACGCCTCAATGCCCCCACCCTATGACTATCACAATCTATGATCTATTCGTGCCCCTGGTACTATTCTGACTAACTGTGTCTGCCCTGGGTGGTTCTTGAAATACCCCCGGGGCAGGGCGTGGCTTGACATCCAATCCTGCCAATGAACTCGAATGACATCTAGTCCTGCAAATCAACGCCAGGTTCGAAGTGGAGTCCCTCCCTATTTCGGGGCGGGGCTGTTTCAACAAACCTATAGAACGGAAAAGTTCCAGGTCAGAGCGTGGCTATTGGGTAACTCTCCAGGGCATGTACATATGTATGGGCCACATGTTTGTGTTTCTTGTTGTTTAGGAAATGGCTAACTTCCTGGCCTTTCATCCTCACCGGGTACTTGATGCCAGATGCTAAGTCTCATGGTTCCGGTCATATATCTCCTTGACACTTTCTACAAACATGGGCCGTACATGCAGAAAACAAGCCTCCCACATTAGTTCCAGGTGCCTAGCCATAAATCGCGGTGGTCCCAAAGGAAAGCATGGTCTGCACCCAAAACTCAATAAAAGTGAGGGCATGTAATAAAACATCTGTGCCCTCGACCAACCGTTACAAGCTTCAGATTCTGGCTTCAGCATACCGGAAGTCATACGACATCCTAAATGGGGAGGAGTGAAGGGCCTGGGAATCCCCTTCATCGTAGTTTCTCTCCCCAAAAAGTCAGAGCATCGTTTCTTGACTCAGCCACTCTCCTTGTAAGGGTAAAAATGGGTTATGTATATAGATAGATAGACATGAGAGAGAGAGAGAGAGAGAGAGAGAGAGAGAGAGAGAGAGAGAGAGAGAGAGAGAGAGAGAGAGAGAGAGAGAGAGAGAGAGAGAGAGAGAGAGAGAGGATATTCCCTCCACCTCTCCCTTCCTTTTTTTTTCTTGAGACAGAGATAGATAAAGCCATTTAAATATGCTTAGATAGTTTAAAAGAATTACATTTTCAATGTTGGGTATACACTAAGTATAGGGTATACGTTCTTTAGGTCGCAAAAGTGCACACAAAGTTTGAAGTGGCTCAGACCAAGAGGTCTAAAATCCTTAAGCTTTGTGCACTCTGTAATGTAGTGTACTAAAGTGTTGCCCCCTTCACACTCACATAAATGGTATTTTGAGTGTTCTGGGTGCTCTCTACCAGTTTCTCGCAATTCACCTCCCATATATTTCTATAACCAAGTCTTATGCGGGCAGCAACTCTATCACAGTCGCCTGTAAGCATTTTACCCATGCTGTATTTGTGTCTCAGCCTTCTGAAATTTTTGTAATGGTAGGTCGAACAGCTGCTTGCATGTCATGTGATTGTAAAAAGTTCTTGCTCATCCATAATCTCATTATACAACACTGTTTTGAACTGAGGCAGTGTGATTATGGATTCAGACACTGAACTCTCAGTTGCCATTACCTAATATCTCAACAGGAGACGGTACCCAGGAAATCTTAACTTGGAGTTTAAATTTTGTGCAGTTTAAAAGAGCCTATTGAATTGCTGTCATATGAGTTTTGTAGGACCTTTCCAACGATCTCAATGACAGATACTCACTCTGTGAGTCACAGAATATGACATCATTTCTCCTAGCACTGAGAACACATTCAATAGCAAGCATAAGACCAAGAATTTAACACTCGGTGATTGATGAAGACTTTGGCATACTCACTGCTTTGTCAAATATCTGCTGTCCTTCAAAATTCTCATAAACTATAATGCTGCACCCAGACCCACCCGTACTGCTCATGTGAGACCCATCTGTATAAATGCAGAGTGTATAATTGCTATTTGGATAACTCGTTTCAATAAAGACCTCAATTTCTTCTAACCACTGATTTTTTTTTAATAACTGGGGTGACATTCGGATCAGATGATAATATTGGAAAATAAATTTCTGGCCCAATCAAACAAACAAACAAACAAACATTTATTTCCATTTTTGTACGATGGCTATTCTTATTCAAGTTAAGAGTACCTTATAAGTAGACATGTCATTGAACTAATAATTAAGAAGGTAATACATACAGTTAAAGTAAATATGACTTTCCTAAAAAATAATAATACTGTAATAAAAATGCTAATAATTATGTTTATAATAAAGTAGTAATAATAGCACTCAATACAGGATCATTATAATTGGCATCATCACCATATTTGTAATCCTTACAATGAGCATAATTAGTTCTTAACTTAGAGAATAGAGAAATCGATATCAGTTTACATATAGAGAGGTTACTGTTAAGGGAAATTTCATTAAATCATTAAGTTTAATTAATGTATGAGCAGCAAATATTTGTCCTAAAGAAAACTATATAGTTTGCCTTTGAAAGCTGCGAAGGAGGCTGAATTTTTAAGATGCTCTGGAATATTGTTCCAGAGTGTTGGTCCTTTAATAGTGATCATCTTTTAACCTTCCGTGTTTGTTCTCTGAATAAAGAGCTCACTACTCTGTCTTTTGTTGGTTCCTCTTATATCCATGACTGTTTTTAAATCAAATAGCCACCTAGAATAATGATGGTTCAAATTTTTTTATACAAAAGCATAAATAGCATAGGCGACCTTGTTTTCTGCCCGCAGCAACCCTTGCTTTTTGAGAGCTGGTGTGATGTGGTCATACTTTCTTATTCCTCCAAGGGCAACTTGAGCTGCAAAATTAATAAGCTTCTGTATTCTATTTATCTGAGTCTTAGTGGTAGCTCTCCAAACTGTTGTGCAGTAATTAATGTGACTTAGAGCTAGAGATTCAACAACAGTTATTCGAGTGGTAGTCTTAAAACTGTCTTTTACACGTGATAAGTACATTAATGTTCCTGTAACCTTTTTGCATTCTTGATCTATATGGGAATCAAACAACATTTAGTTATCAAAGTGAATTCCTAGATTTTTGACTGTTTTGCTAGGTGTAATGATATTGCCACAAATTTAATTGTCTTTTCTGGAATTTGTTCTATGTGGAACCTTGAGCCAATAAACATGCATTGTGTTTTACTTTCGTTAATTAACAGCCCAATTTCTTGAAAATAGGTTTTAATTTTACTGTTTTTTCTGCTCTTAAGGTTAGCTCTGGGAGGTTATTAATATCGCCACTAAGGAGTAGTTGAGTGTCAGCTGCATATTGTACAACTAGGCAATCAGAATTGAATGAAGATAGATCATTTACGTAAATGAAGAAGATATAGGACCTAGTACTGATCCCTGTGGAACACCAAATGATACATATTTTAGCATAGAGATAATATTGTTAAGACGGATAGACTGTTTGCTATTAGACAGATACTTTCTATAGCAGCTCTGGTCAATATTTAGGTTAGTACATTTACTAAGAATTTCATGGTTTAAATTGTCGAAGGCTTTTAATGAGTCTAATAATACAAGCAGAGAGTCTATTTGACTCTAAATATGACATAAGTTGGTATGCAACAATTTTTTCTAATATCTTAGAGAAAATAGGTGGCAGGGAAATGGGACAATAGTTTGTCACATCTTCTCTGTCCCTCTTTTTATGCAAAGATATTACATAAGATATTTTCCAAGAGTCAGGAAACCTTTTAGTAACAATGAAACTATTTATAATAGCTAGAATATAAGATACAATCATGGGTAGAGCATCATTGATGAATTGAAATGGTTTACTATCTGGACCATAAGAGCCAGAGTTTCTTAGGCTCTTTATGGTAATGAATAGGGTAGCACAATCAACAGGATTTATGTTGAAGTACTCTCTTGTTTTTACATTGGAAGAATTGACATTTAAGTAATTATTCATGTTCACTGAGTTGATGTTTTGTTGTGTTTTCTCATATGTATTGCCCAACGTTAGCAAAATAGCTATTAAAAATTTCCGCTTTGCCTTTCAACTCTGTAATATTTTCATAGCTTTTTGAGGTAGTCTTTCCATTTGGCATCATGCTTCTTATCACTTTCCATGTTGCCGCTGTATCATGTCTAGAGTCATTAAATTGCTTTTTGTAAAAGTTTTTTTTACTTATATCTATAAGGGCTCTGACACGTTTCTTTTCTACATTATAACGTTCACGGAGAGTCATATCATATCTATTCATTTTTAGCTCTTTTTGTATTTGATTTCTGATTTACATTGCCTCTTTGATGTCATTAGTTAGCCAAGGGGCTGAGTGGTGTTTTTTTTTTCTTGTTACAATGGATGCACAACTATCTAAGCATTCACGGAAGATTTTTGTTAGAATCTTAACCTGCAAATCGACGTTATCTGTGTTTATTATACCATTAAGTACATTTTTGTTCTTAATTAATGCTTCACGATAGATATCAGGGGAGTAATTTTTTAGACACCGGAATGTCTTGAAGAGAGGGTTCCTTTTGGGCTTGTTTATGTTTAACTTAGCAATGTTGAGCTCGTGATCTGAAATAGGGCAGTGAACTACGTCCCAATTGGGTATACTTTCCACTTTGTTTGCTATTATCAAATCCATTAGAGTCCTAGAATTAGGGGTTATACTGGTCTGTTTTGTCACTAGTTGTGCTTACTTCAGTGTTGATCATCCTTTTCATTTTATCTGCTGAGAGGAAGTCATTATTAAGGTCATCAAGTATGTGTGCGGGTTTATGGCGCACACAGATATTTCTGAATGTTTCTAGATGATTGAATGACCTGGAAGGTGCTTTAGGGTGACGGTAAACACACCCTACAATGAAAGATGGAAGTTTCTGATGCTGCACAGTGATCCATATATCTTCAAGCTTTTAAGTTTTTTCTAGACCTGTGGTTATTTCTGATGCACTAAGATTATTTCTAACATAAATACAGACCCTACCCCCTCGGTCATAGTCATTATGAAGTATTTTAAACTCTGGGATATTCACATATTTATTTTCAGTTGTAGGAGGAAGCCAAGTTTCACTTACACAGAGGATATCTATGTTGTAGTCTTTTGTTAGATTTATTATTTCCTCAAAATGAGCAAGAAGGGACTGAGCGTTCACATGTATTAATGTTACATTCTTACCAAGTTTCATCCTCCTGCAAGGCTTTATTAATCGTGCAGGACCACTCTCAGTAAATAGTATTACATGATTTTTTTTGTCTCATTAGTTATAAGCTTATATATTTTGGGGTGAATTTGTCTATTATACCGTATGTTACCCTTTATTATTGATTTAATGATTGTTGGCGCTGACTGCATCCCTTGCAAATGACCTGCATTACACAGATGTGGTTGAACTGATTTCCTTAATTTAACACCAAATATCACGGCTGATTGTTTTTTTTTTCTTTTTTATGATTTTGATACCAGGACAGCCAAAAAAAAAAAAAATCTACCCTCATCGGGTCTGGGCACGAAGATAACATAAAGAGAATCAGAAATGGGAAATATTGTGACTTCTCAGATGTGAAGGGATAATGAGACATGTGTAACGAATATCCAAGAAAATTCAGTGTTTATTTAGGAATAGAAAGAGAACCGTAACTGAAGGAAGACTTAACACTGAACTGTCCTGGACAATTTTATTTAAGTCAACAAGACCCTTCAGTTGTAGTATGCAACTGAATTTTAATGATAGCACTCAACAAGGGCTATTGAAAATATTGTCACAATGATTACTCTTCAAGTACTCTTCAATTATTACACTATATTTTATTATTAATTACTTGCTATGATATTTAAAATTAATTGCAAATTCTATTAGTATGTTATTTATACATAACCACATAGATTGTAATGTTATCAACTGCAATATGATTGGGAGTGCCCATATGCACATGTCCCCATGTACAGTTATCTGAATAAATAAAAAAAAAAAAAAAAGAACTACGTCCCAATTGGGTATACTTTCCACTTTGTTTGCTATTATCAAATCCATTAGAGTCCTAGAATTAGGGGTTATACTGGTCTGTTTTGTCACTAGTTGTGCTTACTTCAGTGTTGATCATCCTTTTCATTTTATCTGCTGAGAGGAAGTCATTATTAAGGTCACCAAGTATGTGTGCGGGTTTATGGCGCACACAGATATTTCTGAATGTTTCTAGATGATTGAATGACCTGGAAGGTGCTTTAGGGTGACGGTAAACACACCCTACAATGAAAGATGGAAGTTTCTGATGCTGCACAGTGATCCATATATCTTCAAGCTCTTAAGTTTTTTCTAGACCTGTGGTTATTTCTGATGCACTAAGATTATTTCTAACATAAATACAGACCCTACCCCCTCGGTCATAGTCATTATGAAGTATTTTAAACTCTGGGATATTCACATATTTATTTTCAGTTGTAGGAGGAAGCCAAGTTTCACTTACACAGAGGATATCTATGTTGTAGTCTTTTGTTAGATTTATTATTTCCTCAAAATGAGCAAGAAGGGACTGAGCGTTCACATGTATTAATGTTACATTCTTACCAAGTTTCATCCTCCTGCAAGGCTTTATTAATCGTGCAGGACCACTCTCAGTAAATAGTATTACATGATTTTTTTTGTCTCATTAGTTATAAGCTTATATATTTTGGGGTGAATTTGTCTATTATACCGTATGTTACCCTTTATTATTGATTTAATGATTGTTGGCGCTGACTGCATCCCTTGCAAATGACCTGCATTACACAGATGTGGTTGAACTGATTTCCTTAATTTAACACCAAATATCACGGCTGATTGTTTTTTTTTCTTTTTTATGATTTTGATACCAGGACAGCCAAAAAAAAAAAATCTACCCTCATCGGGCCTGGGCACGAAGAAAACATAGAGAGAAACAGAAATGGGAACTATTGTGACTTGTCAGATGTGAAGGGATAATAAGACATGTATATAGAATATCCAAGAATATTCGGTGTTTATGTAGGCATAGAAAGAGAACCGTAACTGAAGGAAGACTTAACACTGAACTGTCCAGGACAGTCTTATTTAAGTCAACAAGACCCTTCAGTTGTAGTACCGCATCGGGCGGCTGTTGCCATGGACCAACCTACTACATGTCTATCTGTAATGTATGACTGATTGATTGATTGATTGATTGAGTGAGTGACAGATTAAATGACCAGACAGAGAGACAGACAGACAGGCAGGCAGGCTGGCAGATAGATAGATAGCTAGATAGATAGATATATATAGATAGATAGATAGATAGATAGATAGATAGATAGATAGATGGATAGATAGATAGATAGATAGATAGATAGATAGATAGATAGATAGATTAAAAGACTCCCACCCTCTAAGTCCAAGTTTCTGTTGAATATAAAGAGATTTGATTTTCCCATCTTCAAAAGTTCATTCATTTTATTTATTCATTTATTTATTTACTTACTGATTACTTTACTTATTAATAAATTAATTCATTTATTCATTTATTTATTTTTCTTATCTATTTATTTGTTTATCAATTTGTTTATTTTGGTAATCAAGAGTGCAAGAAGTTGTTGCTTTTACTGTTTTGCGTAATGACGCTATTTGCGTATAGGAATATTTAAACATTCATGCTGGGATGAACAGAGGTGCTGCTGCTGCTGCTACTACTACTACTACTATTACTACTACTACTACTACTACTACTACTACTACTACTACTTGTAGTAGTAGTAGAAGGAGTAGTAGTTCAACATTAATGATAATAATAATAATAATAATAATAATAATAATAATAATAATAATAATAATAATAATAATAATAATAATAATAATAATAATAATAATAATAATAATAATAATAATAATAATAATGATAATAATAATAATAATAATAATAATAATAATAATAATAATAATAATAATAATAATAATAATAATAATAATAATAATAATAATAACTTGATATGTTCTATCAAAGTTGGGATGTTTCAATAATTACTACTTTTGATTCATAACTCTATCTATATACAAAAGCTGTAGTAATGATGATGGTAATAATAATAATAATAATAATAATAATAATAATAATAATAATAATAATAATAATAATAATAATAATAATAAAATAATAATAATAATAATAATAATAATAATAATAGTAATAATAATAATGATAATAATAATAATAATGATAATAATAATAATAATGATGATAATAATAATCATGATGGTGGTAGCAATGGTTGTGATAATAGTGATAATGGATTAATTGACGTAATTCTCTCTCACGTACATAATTTGAAGGGTGGAGAAGGGGAAAGGCTTTCAGTCTTTCTCTTTCTTTTCCTTCCAAATTTATCTTCCATTATATGGCACTGTGTTTATGTGTATGTATGTATGTATGTTCAGGTTTATATGTGTACGTATATGCAATTCAGTACATGCACTTTCCTCTGCTGTGTTACCCTCAGATGACAATGATGTGTATGAGTATGCATGGATGTGTCTTTATCTGTAGTAAGGACGAATAACTCCTTTTGCTGAAATGAATACTACAAACTCTCTCTCTCTCTCTCTCTCTCTCTCTCTCTCTCTCTCTCTCTCTCTCTCTCTCTCTCTCTCTCTCTCTCTCTCTCTCTCTCTCTCTCTCTCTCTCTCTCTCTTTGGTGGCCATTAATTATATTGAATTATACATATATTTTCTGTATGTTGCTGTATAATTCTGTTTGTGGATTCTGCGTTTCTCTGAGCTTTACTTTTGCATATAATGTACTCTGTGCTGCCATACTGTGAGTTGTGTGTTAGTATGCAGCAATGTTTTATCAATATGTACACCTCCCTGTAAACCATGTTCAACTCTTGGTTTTGTATCCATTTGAAGCATTATTTGTATGAACTCATGCAATGTCTGACGCCTTGGCGCAATAAATTAATAAAATAAAATAAAAATAATCTCTCTCTCTCTCTCTCTCTCTCTCTCTCTCTCTCTCTCTCTCTCTCTCTCTCTCTCTCTCTCTCTCTCTCCTTGATATGTATGGCTATGAAGCCCCAGTGGTGTTTCTATTGCTCATCTAATTAATGCATGCATATATATATATGTGTGTGTGTATGTATGTGTGTGTATATATATATGTATGTACCTACTTATTATTCTAACCTGAAAATTGTTATTCTATATCTGCTTCAAATTGTCTGCAGTAGTACTGTTGAAAAGTGAAATGTAACTTAAATGATAGCACTCAACAAGGGCTATTGAAAATATTGTCACAATGATTACTCTTCAAGTACTCTTCAATTATTACACTATATTTTATTATTAATTACTTGCTATGATATTTAAAATTAATTGCAAATTCTATTAGTATGTTATTTATACATAACCACATAGATTGTAATGTTATCAACTGCAATATGACTGGGAGTGCCCATGTGCACATGTCCCCATGTACAGTTATCTGAATAAATTAAAAAAAAAAAAAGTTGGGATGTTTAATTCATGTTGCATTAGATAATTCTGGTGCTCATAGGGTAGCCAAGAATAATCCTCATAACTTTGTTTTGATTTATTTCTAAGAGCCTAAGATACAGGTGGTCATAGTTCAGAGCTGCAGGGTGTGATAGTCGACTAATGGCCTGACATATGCAAGATAAAAAGTTCGGCAACTGTTAATGCCAACACCAGTTACCCTATTGGCAAGAAGCTTTAACGATGTGAGTCGCTGCTAAGGTCTTTCACACAAATCTTTGACATATCATTGGCAGAAAGTGCCCTTATGCAAATACTATGCAGACGACATTTGTTTAAGGGCACCTTCTGCCAATAATATGCAAATAATACTTAATGACTTTTCTCAAGTATCAAAAGACATTGATATTGTCATTTCAACTCCAAAAAACAAAATATGTGTCCAATATCTCGCAAGAGCCTCACTTTGTATTAAGCAACCAAATGGCTAAGTAGAGTGAAAATATTTTTCATGTTGCATGTTAGATCTGATCAAGGTGTTCGAATGCTTGCATATGACGACAACTTAGTGATTTTTTTAATAATAAATAGCAGTTTACGGATTTTGCAAAAGCGTTAAGTTGTGAAAGTTTTGTGCAGGAGTATGGACTAATGTGAATACCAAAATGATGGAAGTTATCTTTATCTTTTTTATAGCAGAAAGCACTTTTAGATTTACAATTAAAAAATAAAAAGAGAAAAGAACAATCTTCAAGCTAAATAGTATAGATCGAACTGATATATTGTTCAGCTTCATTTGCTACATTTATAAAACAAGACTTTAAACATCTACAGCAAAAAAATAAATAAATA
>JAXCGZ010006472.1:22500-27500 GCA_037179515.1 Halocaridina rubra
CGTTAACCTTGCAAATGCAAGGCCAGCGTGTTACCACTATACTAGCCAGGAGGCTGGTTCCCTATCTTTTACAGCTTCTCTGATGCAGTGGACTAAATTGTGGAGTTCTAGTCTACAGTTCCCAGGTTCGATTCCTGGTAAGGAAGGTATATTATTTGAAGACATTTAAAAATGCTATATTGCATTGAATTTCTTCTATCATCTAAGCCTTGGGTGTTGAGAATGAGAACTGATTGTGTGCACCAACCACTGGTGGGTTGGGGAAGGTGTAAAATAAAGATTAATTATCACAGTGGCGTCCCTCCATCTGTGTGACATCAGCAGATGTTCCAGTTCCCTCTCTTATGCAACCTTTTATGGTACAATGAACCAAGCTGCTTTGTTCTAGCCTGTAGTTTTCAGGTTTGACTCCCAGCAAGGATGGTAGAATATCTGAAGACACTTGAAAATATATTATTGCACTGCATTTGTTCTATCATGTTATCCCTGGGTATTGAGGAGAAGATATAAATGAGGACACTGACAATGTGTGGGTTGAGGAGGGAGTAAAACAGAGATCAATGGTTGCAGTGGCATATCTCCTTCTGTGTGCCACCAAAAGATGTTGTAGTGCCCTCTCTTTTACAGTAGTTCCCAGGTTCGATTCCCAATAAGAAAGGTAGATTATTTGAAGACATTTAAAAATGCGTCATTGCATTTCATTTGTTCAATATTGATAATAATAAAAGTAATAATGATAATAATAATAATAATAATAATAATAATAATAATAATAATAATAATAATAATAATAATAATAATAATAATGATAATGATAATAATAATAATAATAATAATAATAATAATAATAATAATAATAATAATAATAATAATAATAATAATAATAATAATGATAATAATAATAATAATAATAATAATAATAATAAATCTTTTAATACTGACTTCATTGATTGGACAAAACTAAAATCACAAACTATACGAGTTTTTGGTCATCTTTGACGTAAAGGTTTCCTTACTACGTTATAATTATTAGTACCAGACGGGTACAAGGTAAGAATGGACAAGCAGTGATTCCTTAATCTTAATTTATTCTAGAGTACAACACATCTTCGACGCCTCAATGCCCCCACCCTATGATTAACTCAATCTCTGATCTATTCGTGCCCCTGGCAAAGTTCTAACTAACTCTGTCTGCCTTGGGTGGTTCTTGAAATACCCCAAGGGCAGGGCGTGGCTTGACATCCAGTTCTGCAAATCAACTCCAGGTTCGAAGTGGATTCCCGCCTATTTTGGGGAGGGGCTATTCCAACGAGCCCATTGCAAAGGAGTGGGTGGTAATTGCCTATTGCCATTGGGTATCTCCCCCGGGCATGTACTTCACATTTAGAACAAGTGTTCGTGTGTGATATTGGGAATAAAGGACTTGTTCATATCTCACACCCTCTTGAGGTATTTGAACGCCAGATGCCGAGTCCCATGGGACCAGCCATATATCTTCGTGACCCTTTTAAACATAGGCCTCATCCTAGTAAACACTGGAGAGAGTGTTCAATGTTCCCTTTGACACCTAGCCAAAAGTCTTACGACATCTTTACAATCCATTTAAATAACAACAACAACAATAATAATAATAATAATAATAATAATAATAATAATAATAATAATAATAATAATAATAATAATAATAATAATAATAATAATAATAATAATAATAATAATAATAATAATAATAATAATAATAATAATAATAATAATAATAATAATAATAATAATAATAACAATAAAAATAACAATAATAATAATGATATGTCATAAGGCATCTCATATAGACTCATATTGCCACTAGAGGGCAGAGTGTGCACTCAGAAACCCTCCGCCACAGGACGGCATACAGAGCCCATGTCAGTTTAGTCTGAAGTCAGTACGTGACGGGGGCAGAACTTACGTCCATAGTTGGACACCTCCCCCTAAGGGGGCGAGAATAGTGAGTGACAGGAACTATAGGAATGGGAGCTTTGAGGCACAAGTTAGTTCAAGTTTTCTCTAAATAAATTATTGTTGAATGAACGATGCCTCTCTATCACCGACTTCGCTACCTATAATACATGTATAGTGTAAGAAAAACACTATATATCACTGGTGGCAGCTTCAGGACGCATCCACGCCTATATTTTCATCGAAGAGACTGTTGCGACGAGAAAAAGAATTGTGAATACAGATAAAAAGCATCTATGGAAGAAATGTTCAAGTGAGAAGAAACTTCTAGACGCTTACAAGCAGCGAGTCAGTGACGTCGAAGGAGAAAGCCTCAGCTCCGACCCCACTTACAGTATCCAGTTACAAGAGCCAGTCACTCCTCTCCCCCGTCCCCGTATTGGCAAGGAACAGTGCTCTCCATGTATGCCACCATCACCGTATACCGCACTGTGACCGGGGCTTTGAGAGAAAACACCTCTACCAGGAGTTATTTGTTGCCAGATCCGACCAAGAAGATGGCGATTCGTCGATTTTACGAGAGAGATGGACGATGTCGGCAGGAAACTCAGCGAGTTAAGAAAGAGAAACCCCGTCCACCAGTGCCTGTAGCCGTGACGTTCTTCAAGCAGCTTCCCAAAATAGCTAAGTACTTGTGATCTGTATCCAGTGAGTAATGCGACAAATATTAAAAGAAATTGAGGTCGGAGGTCTCCGCCATTTTACTTGTAGTTATGCATTGACTCAGCCACCCTGCATCTAAAAGGGAGTATGGGTTTAGTAAAGTAATAAAAGTAGAATTTCTGTTACAATTACTAACATGGATAACTTGTACTAATAGCTATAAGCAGTAATAAACTCCATTTTTTTTATAATTTGAATAATATGACGAGTAATTGCATTTGAGGGGTGTTCCATTTATTCTTAATATTGCCTAGGTTAATTATTAAACAGGCAAATGTATTGATGTTAATTGAAAAAGATTTAATATACTTGTAAAATAATTTTTATATTAATTTCTTAAAGAGAAAAACTGATAGTGTTTATAAAGAAAATATAAGTAGTAGAGTTTTTATATATTCCAAAATGAGCGAACGAATTGTAGTGATAAATATGACTGAATCCACTTTCGAGGTTCTTTCTTTTTTCGCAGGTGATATTTTTAGCGAAAAAAAGGCGGGAATGAACGATCGTTCTTCTAATGTCGTTATTATAAAGTAATAGTAATTGTATTGATCTTTTATATTAAATTACGTGTATGATATGTCCTTTTGAAGAATAAGAAACTTTTTTGATATTATTAAGATCTTTACTGTTTAATACAGCAAGATTTATTTTCCCGTTATGCAGGTGGGAAAAGGGAGTCGAGTGACTTGTGCTGTGATGGGGGGGGGTTTGCGTGTCGCCCTAGCGTACCGTAGTTGGGAGTATAGGAAGGACCTGGGACTGGTGACGCGGTCATGCGACCTTCCCGGCCGAAAGCGATTTCACACACCCACTCCTTCAGAGTGACGGGGAAGGGAACCAACGTGTTGTAAGTAGAAGGGAAGCTGTACAGAAAGAAAGAGAGTGAGAGTTTTGAGAGTGGCGAGTGTGGGAGAGAACGAGTATGCCAGACCGGGGTATCATGGGAGGGTTGCTTTCGTGGGTGGAATCGCAGAAAAGACAGTTAGGGAAGCAAGATGGGGATAGGGTCTGTGAGGACTCTTCCCCTGCATCACCGTGTCCTTATGCAAACCATATGCACGTAGTTTTAATAGGAGTTGATGTAGCTGTTGCAATATCAATTTAGGGATATTTTTGAGAAGATGATTTCCACCTGCCCATGTATGCCGTGATGTAGATTTTATTTTATTTTTGTCTTGTCCCCTATTCCGCCAATGAGATTATTTTTTTATTTTCAAGAATTCCAAGAGAGATATTAAGTGATAGAGTACACGAATCTCTGAATGATTCTTTATTTTTCTTTCTAGCTGCAGTATCTACATTATTTGTCCGAAAGAATATGCTAAATAAGTAACATAAAAGTAAAGTTTAGCCATGATAATGTTTGTCACAATTATTTCAGCTTGGATATGAAGAAGGGAGTGTAAACTCACAAGAAATGACAACAAGAATGTCACACAGCCGTTTTCTGTAATTGAAAGAGATGAAGTCGATCCAGAAACCGAAGAGACAGGGAAGGAACAGTGCCTACACGCAAAACTCCCCACAAAAGCTAGCCATTTGAAGTCCAGAAGACATATTTTAAGCAGCATTATTCAATAGGAAAAAGAAAGAGAGTAAAAAAGAAGTTAGTTAAAGTAAGTATGAAAAGGAGAAAAAAATATATAACTCCCCCCTGTCTCCTGAGGTAATTCTGTTGAATAGTTACTCAAAAAATTTTAATTTGAGTTAGTAGAATATATATATATATATATATATATATATATATATATATATATATATATATATATATATATTATTATTATTTTTCATGCACAACTCCTTAAGAGATTATGAAACTAAATTTAAGCAAAATTCATTCTTTAATGTTGAAAATGAAATATTATTTTTAATTTTATTACTGCATGTAGAGAGACAAACTTTTTATCTATTTTCAGATACACGTTTTTTATATATCTTTTTTATGTTGAAAGATCTTTAATATCTTTGTCCCTTTCATATATTATAATAAAAAAAGATTTTGAAAAAGCTTATCTGGAGATAATCATTGTTAATTACTATCATCGTTATGAAATTTATAATTACAATTGAGCTAGTTAAGATAATTCAGATTCTCAGAGCTTATATTTTGAGTTTGAAATTTAAAAATAATGATTCATAAGGCCTTGTATATCAGTTACTAAGAAAGGATAATCAAAATTTTGTTGATAGTAGTAGAGATAAATAAATAAAAATAAGAAAATTCTCTTGATATATCAGCTTTAGTGTAAAATATGGTTAATTTACAATTCTTGTTAAGCTTCCAAGAATTTCATATTATATTTAATATAATTATCACATATGATTGTAGTATTTTGTTT
>JAXCGZ010006472.1:30000-39805 GCA_037179515.1 Halocaridina rubra
CATTGGAGGGATTGCAAGTGCCTGCAGATGCAGGGAGGCGAAGTATACCCTCTGAATGCAGATATAAGGCCTTTATTTGTATGCAGAGGTCATATGTATTCTTTCTTGTATTTGAACTAGTGACATTAGGCCCTAATTTCAGGCCCTAGAATCTACTCCAGGCTATGTTCGTATTTTTCAGCTAGTGGAGGGAGATGCGCCTTGTTGGGGAGGTGGCGTGAGAGGTGGTCCTAGGACCTCCTCAAGAGTCGCAGAAACGTGGGGGGAGGTGTTCCCAGCAGATGCATCGACGCCCTCCCATTGTCAGGCCCGTCTCAAGAAAAAAAAGGATTCGGGTATGTTACAACCTGGACCTACCTCAAAGTTGTCAGGTGGGGGTCCCAGGAAATTAGGATATACATATCCCAAGACCTAGCAATGATGGGTATCTGAGGGGCTGGGGAAATGAAAATCCCCAAAAATTAAAAAGGAAAAGGGGAAAGAAAAAATCCCCGTACATATGATAAATTTAGTGACAAAGGAAAAAAGGGAATTGAAAATCCCTATAATAGAAAATTTTAAAATTAACAATGAGAAAAGGGTATTGAAAATCCCTGTAATTAAGAAAGTTAAATAATTAAAAAGTATTTTCCGCCACGTATTCGAACTGATAAAGATAAAGAAAGAAAATGTCCCCACCGTCTTTGACAACGGTTGGTGGAAGAACAAATATTGTATTTTTTTTTTATTTTAAGATTAGTTTTAAGAATAGCCTCAAAGCCTCCCTTAGATTTAAGTTTATTAGAATAAGTGTCATTTATCAATTGTGCATGTTGAATTTTTTTTTCTCACTATAATGTGTGTTAAATGTTACAATTTGCAAAACTCATGCACTATTATATTTTATATTATTTAAATAACGTAATTGTGATGTTAAGTTTTTCTGTTTAAATATTATCATTGTTTTAATTCATGATTTAATATTTGCAGATCATAGCCAACTGTATATTATTTAAGTAATGTAATTATGTTCATTTAGTTTCTCGCTATCATTTCATTCTTGAATAGTAGCTACAGATTGTAATTGTGAATATTTTTAATTCTCTTTTCACACCATGACAAATGTTTTGTTTTAGTAAGTAACTGCATATATCATGTCCAAATGTATTGTGTACAATTTGAGTAATGTAATAGCTTAATTAGCTTTGTTCTTAAATGATTTTGTGTGCTTACTAGCTACATATTGTAATTGTTAATACTTAATTTTAATTTTTTGCCTTTAATTACAATGCTTATTGAACATATTTTTCTTTTGTCAGTTTTTTTGCATAGTAATTTTGATATTCCTGTAATCTGCTTATATAACTATATGAGATTGTAATAGTTTCATAAGTTAGCTCATTAGATAGTTCTGCTATGTTTTTTTGTAAAATAATGATAGTTAAAAAAATTATAAGGCTCTCATGAAAGTAGAAATGCATGGTCCGAAATATGGGATATATTTCAGAGTGGTAGTGGGGAGTGTCGTAAGGCATCTCATATAGATGTCTATAGCCGCTAGAGGGCAGAGTGCGCACTCGGAAACCCGCTACCACAGGACGGCATACAGAGCCCGTTCCGGCTTAGTCTGAAGTCGGTACTTGCCGGGGACAGAACTTACGTCCATAGTTAGTCACCTCCCCCAAGGGGGCGGGAATAGTGAATGACAGGAACTATAGGAATGGGAGCTTTGAGGCACAAGTTAGTTCAAGTTTTCTCTAAATAAATTACTGTTAATTGAACGATGCCTCTCTATCACCAACCTCGCTACCTATAATACATGTATAGCATAAGAAAAACACTATATGTAAAATAATGATAATAATAATAATAATAATAATAATAATAATAATAATAATAATAATAATAATAATAATAATAATAATAATAATAATAATAATAATAATAATAATAATAATAATAATAATTATAATAATAATAATAATAATAATAATAATAATAATAATAATAATAATAATAATAATAATAATAATAATAATAATAATAATAATAATAATAATAATAATAATAATAATAATAATAATAATAATAATAATAATAACAATGATTTCACAAAGATATAAAATGCTACACATTACTAGTAAGAGCAAGATATTCCGTTAACCTGAGCAGTTTGTTAACTTTGAAACCTGTAATACATATGTTAAGTAAAAACATTTCAAAATGATTTAAATTGATGAAAAACGCTCATTAAGGAAAATACTGCTTACGATAAGTAGAGTCATCTCAGAGCTGAAGTGTACTTTTGAAAGAGCCTATTAAGTAAAACATTGTTTGTAATGTTTCTCTGTCCTATTATAAATGCTTATCCTCCATCTGCTGTTAATTTTGGGGGGTCTGACCATTACATTGGGACATGTACCAACAAGCTCTCGCAGATCTGCTTAAAAGGTTAGTATAGCAATCTTACTCATAAGAATGACTTATATACAATAAAACTGATTTAAATGTTAATTTCATAATAAGTTATACAGCAATAATAATAGTGTAATATATAACTTCATAAGTGCAGTCAAAGAACAATGACAAAATGCAAACATGCAAATGTATTTACATTCTTAGTGCTGGATATGCACTTGATATTGGATACAAAATGTCAGGATCACAGAAATACTAAATTGAAAATAACACAGTCCAGGAGGTCTGCATTGCTGTAATTTAATACATTCTGTGACGTAGTGCATTAAAATATTGCTCACTTTTCGACCACAAGAGAACACATTTGGAGTATTCTGGGTGCACTGTTCCTGCTTTCTTATAAGTCACCTAACACACAAGTCTTATGTGAGCAGTAGTTCTATCAAAATCACCTGTTAATTTTTTTCCTATATCATACCTATTACATTACAAAAAAGTTATAGTATTGTATAGGACATCTGTTGTAGTTTTATGAATTAAATATATGAAATCCCTGTCAACTTCGTGGAACAGTGGTTAATAATATACAAATAATGGAGTCGACTCCCCTCCAATTTTCAGGGAAGGGTTAAATATGGCATCAATATTGGGTAACACTACTCACATTCTAGCAGCAATGAGCATTTCAATCTATTAGCATCTCTTCTCAGATAATTAAGAACACATTAGGCAGCCTCTGTAAATAAAACAAGGCACGATATGAAAAGTATCAGAACTTCTTAACTCATATACCAACAATACAGGAGCTTAGTTCACAATCAAGAACTCTAATCCTCCTTCGTTCAAAGTACCTACATCAAAAACAAGAGAAAATACTACTGAGTCTACACCTGAAACCAAAATGCAAGCAGCTGGAGGTCAAGAAACATCTTGAACAGACAATTCCCTCCACTCCGAATTAATAAGTTCATACTCTTCCTCTTTACAAGATTGGAAACTGAACTGCCAATGGTATTATTGATTTAGATTTACCTTCGAGGACATGGACT
The DNA here is from genome assembly GCA_037179515.1 of Halocaridina rubra. Lineage (NCBI taxonomy): Eukaryota > Metazoa > Arthropoda > Malacostraca > Decapoda > Atyidae > Halocaridina > Halocaridina rubra. The sequence goes on from JAXCGZ010006472.1 coordinate 33,447, forward strand.
GGATCTAAAGCTTCTAACAGCTCTAACTTATTGATTTACAAGCACAATTTTAAGAATTTGTAGATTTTTTTGTAAAACGTACCAAAAATTGACTTTGGGCCTGTCTTCGTACCAAAAGTACAACAAGAAGACATTTGAAGCAAAACGTACCAAATTTGTACGAACGTACCAATTTTGGCAGCCCTGGGTAAGCATCATTGAAGAGATGGATTACATGTCACAAAAACCTGGGCTACTCAACATGTCACAGAAAGAAGAAGTTGAGAGTTTCAAGTGAGCATACTTTCTCTCTTTCAGGTTTTCAGAGAGCAGGTTCATTCAGTTTTGCCAGGGAACTAGCCGTACAATAGATAACTGTGCATGATATGGCATCAGTAATTGACCCTTTCACTGGCTGTAATGTAACTACAGCTTTCCGAAACAAACCGGCTCGTCTACCAAGGAAAGTGGCAACAAGTCATCCGATATCTTCAAATAGTGGAGCCAATATCCAACAGCAATGTGGATCTGCAGTATTTCAGATCCACAACTTTTTTTTTTTTATCACAATCTATATATGACAGGTCTAGCACTTCAGTATCAAGGATGCACGTCTAGATTTGCTAGGTAGCAAACAGGGGCACTACAATGCCATTCCATCAATACTAGCAGCCCTATTGCAGCATGTCATACATGCTGCCTACCAAGCATGGTGTGCATGGTTTGCACACCTGAAATCCTGAGTTCAGCCGTGTGAGTATGGACTGCAGTATTTTGCACACAATTAGCAAAATGTGGATGCAAAACGGCATGTCAAGAACAATGCATATAATAACGTACTCTGTCTAACGTGCATAGCAGGATACAATGATAAATTTGTAATTACGTACGAAAAAATCTCGACTTTGTTTCACTTACTGCAGGATTTATCAACACTGTTATTATGCTCTACCATCCAGACCAGTTTTATGATTTGCTTCCCCTAAATAAGCTTTAATTAAGTCAATGTAAGAATTTTGTTGCTGTGTTCAATTTAGCTCTATTAAAAGATGTATTTATGTAAAATTATATAATATTGGAAAGACAGTTGTGATGTAAGGAAAATACAATGCAAAATGTTGAAGGAATACGCAAATTTATTTAAAAAGTTAAAGTAACTCTACAACTACAGGAAAAAGGAATTGTAAAAGAGTTTTTAATTAGAAGAAATTGTATTCGGCAAGCAATAAAAAATGTCGAAGTTCACTGTTTAAGTTCATGAAAGCCCTTGTTTTACTTCAGACATACTCGTAAACCAATATATTTTAATGTAGATTTTTATTTATTAGATTTCTGTACTAGCCTCGCAAATTATGTTAATGCTACATTTTTATAAAATAATAATAATAATAATAATAATAATAATAATAATAATAATAATAATAATAATAATAATAATAATAATAATAATAATAATAATAATAATAATAATAATAATAATAATAATCACGGGTTTGGAGGTCTCATAAAATTGTATATTTTAAAATGTCTCGGTAACATCAAAGTCATGCTCATTACTTACCACATTCATACCACTTCTTTAAAAAAAAATACATATCTCTCCCTACCCCACGTAAGAGATATACGCTGCTAATGTAGTGATATTTTTTTTCCATAAAAACAAATGTTTGCCTTTCTGATAAATATATAGGGAAACTGTACCTCTAACAGATATATAGCAATAGTATGTGACAAAAAAAAATACATATACTTTTTTTACATTACTCAATCATTGCTTCATCGACGAGCTATGCTTGTTTGTAGAAGAAATACTTAAATTTCAGTTGCCACTTCAAAAAACTTAACTGTCTCAATGTCACTGTATTGGGTGCATTTTAGCCTCTTAACAGCTAAGCCACCCTCTATTCCCCCTCCCCCCACAAACCCTTTTCTCCTTCAGGAAAGTCATTAGTTGTGTTAACGACTTTCCTTCAGACATCACAATGGCCGACTCAACGACTTCTCAAGGCACTTATTGTACTCCTTAGAACTTTTTTATCTAGCCGTGTTTTCTTTTGCTCCCTTCTGCTGTTAATACATTTTCATGTTTATTTATATCTTAACATTTCCTCATAAACAGCATAACTGCTACAGATGTACTTGTGTACATTTATCTCACGTGTTATAAAAATATGTCTATACATCATTCTGAATCTTTTTACTGAAATGAATAAATTTTGTTTATATACTTCTTATTGGTATAAAAATGAGTATCTTTTTAAAAGAGGGTATATTTATTCTCTTTATCTCATTTATTTATGCCCTTGAATTATCATCATCATAATTATTTTATTTATTATTATTATAATAGTTATTATTATTATCATATTCATTATTGTTATTATTATTATTATTATTATTATTATTATTATTATTATTATTATTATTATTATTATTATTATTATTATTATTATTATTATTATTATTATTATTATTATTATTATTATTATTATACTGTTTCACTTGAGCAAAGAAAGGTTACTTGTAATTTCATAAATAATAGATACATTTATATACAAGGAACACACTAAGGAATTTGTGTCAGTGTTTTTCTTTACAACTCTTAGTTTCTTTTGGCTTTTCCACTGGTAAGCATTCCGAAGGCTATTTTTCATGAGACTTATTTCTGCGAAATGGTATGTACAATATTTGCTTTCTGAGAGCAGCCGGTTTGAATCTATGCCTTCTGTTTTATGGAAAATGAGATTCTCGAGTATTATATCCAATTATGTACTCAGTTTGCCTGCCGAATAGGAAGGGGTTAGGAGGCGACAGACGATGTAAATCCTGTTCCATTCACAAAACACCTTTTTTGTTCGGCGTCTCTTGCCTGTCCAACTGGAAATTCCATGTCCGTTTTCAATAAAATATTTGCAGATAAAACGTGCCCAAAAGCTGCCAGCCAAAGATATTGCGTAAAGGCGAGAAGAAACTTCTCAAGATGTCAATACGAATACTACAATAGGAAATAAATTCTAACCTTACAAGGTTTTCCTGATGAAAACTAGACATATTTCATTCGTAAAATACCTTATGAAAAATTTCATTTTATTTATTTCTATTTTTGGCTGTAACAATGCATAAATTGAAAGATATTTTGATAGAATATTCGAATGATTAAAAAAAATCGAAAAATATGTAATAAGTTGCTAGCTGTTCTGCAGACAGGTGATATATTCCCGTTTATGAAGACGTATAAAACAGGATAGACGGATAGGTAGAAAGACAGATAGATATATTTATAGATATAGATAGACAGATAGATATATAGTGAGGCAAATAGGAAGATAAATAGATATACAGATAGAGGGTTACACAATATACCGGACAGAGTGACAGATAAATAGGTATTCTAAGCGTGTAATGAAATTCGCATATACAGTATTACACTATTTACATGGTCTATGTCATATTATATGATATGCAGCTGAGAGGAAATCTCAAATATTAAACCAATAAATTCCGGCGCAGCTTCCATTTCATATTAGTTGAAGAGCATTTTACACACGAGAATATATGCCATATTTTCAGGGTTTATACCTATCTTTAATATGAAAGGAGAAACTAAAATATATAAGGGCAAAGACTACCTCCTTTCACGCACACACACACACACACACAGCACATGCACACACACACACACACACACACACACTCACATACACACAAAGTGCCGAATATAAACAGCCCCAAACCTATATTTTTTTCTTGTTTTTTCAATGATGAAATGGTCTCAATTATATCACTTTTAAAACAACGCATTTGATCTCAAGATATAAATCACACATGCCATCATGCCTAATTACCAACTCAAACTGGAAATTAGTTTAGATTATATCAAGCAAATACATAAACATTAGTCACAAAAGCAATATTATGTCTCAAAATGAAAGACTTGAGATGGTCACATTGTATATTCTAAAGTAGACCAGCACTTGCTATAATTAATGAGTTGAAGAGGAAGAATGTATGAATATATTGGATAACCGGTAAGGTCAAAAATTATCCTATGCACTTGTATAAATACTATCACAAATGGTAACCAGACAAGTTAACATACAGAATCTATATAGTAAGGAACCCCACCAGTGAAACAATAAGCATTGCTATAATTCGGATTCTGACGGGACACTTGAGAAGGGGGTCTAGTAAAGGATCCGAAAAAAGCGATACTGTGCACATTTTGTTTCACTGACGGCCTTCCTTACGACAGTATATGGTACTTATGTATGCATATCACTTATATGTTTATTCACTGAACTGATTTAATCAGTCTTTCCTCATATGTAACTAAATTACTCAGAGTAATATTATGATGCACATTCATGATTATACTTCTTGGTGGTTTATAAAATATACAGAGAAACAGGTAGGAAAAATACGGGCATTGGACTTACAGAGCATAAAAATACTCTCAGGATGCAGAATAAGCTTAAGCAAACAGGAATTAATGTATTACTCTCAATCTGACCAGGTATTGAAAGATTTCAAGATTATGTTAAATGATCTCACAAGAGAGAGGAGGAAATAGTGACATATTTGAATGCTATTACATTCTTATACATCATATTCCGCCAGATCCGTGAAATTCACCAAGTTCTCGCTGTTATTAACGAGTGCGGCGAATTTTACAATTTTACTAGCCTTTCTCATGCTCCGCGGAACTCAGTCCTTTTGTGCCATCTAATTTTGCACAATTTTAGACATATTTTCCATCGACTCCAACATGATTTAGGATTCCATTTGTTCTCTCAACTATATCGATTAATTATATTATGCAATATTTCGACTATGTTCATCATTAATTTCACTTGAATTGTTTTTCCATTCCCACCTTTCGTAAGAGGGTGACCTCCAAACATCATATTTCATATTCAGATCCTTATTCTCTAAGTTAGCATCTTATATGGTCATTTCTCTATGTGACATCAATGAATTAAGAATCTTGACAACACTGGAATCAGATCACCGATGTTACCTCCCATAACTGTCCCCAACTCGCGAGTTTTTTTACGAGTTCACTTCTCAAACCACCTCTTCAGCTGACTTAAAATAAAATTAATACTCTCTCTCTCTCTCTCTCTCTCTCTCTCTCTCTCTCTCTACTCTCTCTCTCTCTCTCTCTCTCTCTCTCTCTCTCTCTCTCTCTCTCTCTCTCGTTTGACGTATCTATTGTTAAATGCAGCTTATTTCTTAGTGGTCTGAATAATTATAATTACTTATTTATATCACTGTAGTTTCGAGTATTATCAACCACATTCTTAAGCAGGATAAGGAAAGGGAACAGGATACACGAGACACGAAAAGGTGGAAATGGCTAGCAAGAAACAGCGACCCTATACAAAAATGGGTGAAAGTTGAAGACAAAGAAGAATCGTTTTTATAATAAAAAACACGAAGGTCACAAATCTTCTTAGTCCGAGATAACTAAACACTGATAAAAAGAATTTTCCTATGATAAAACGATAATTCCAAAGCACTGTCTCCACTAAGGTCAGAATATCCTTTTCCATAAGGAAGCCTTAACAACCAGTGCTTATGTCTAAATTGTTCCTTGATACTTGTAGCCTTCGAAGGTTCACACGCCAAATCGTCAAGAAACTTTTGTCAAAAATTATTTCTGGCGAAGAGCTCTGTTACTTACCTCTTATAGTAAAGCTCTCTCTTCACACTCTGGTCCCTTTCTCTGGACTAGTTTTCAAATACTGAATAGTTTTCTTATACAAATGCAACTAAGAGCAGATGTCTTCATATAATAATTATGTATGTGTTTCATACAGCTTTAAAGAAAGAAAAGCTTTAGGTAGATAATTTCAAAGCAAATAAAAAAAAGAAATATCTCACTAAACCATACAAGGACAATCATCATCAAAGCTGCTTAGGTTCTAGGAGTTTCTGATTACAATCTATACTAGCTATTATGAGCTGCTTTCATAAGAGTAATAATTCTTTTACTTCTTTCATATATGTATGATGTTTTAAACTGCTGGCGTTCTTCAGAGGTGCTATAGGTCTCCTACTCTCTCTCCTCTCTCCTCTCTCCTCTCTCTCCTCTCTCTCTCTCTCTCTCTCTCTCTCTCTCTCTCTCTCTCTCTCTCTCTCTCTCTCCTCTCTCTCTCTCTCTCTCTCTCTCTCTCTCTGTACAGTATGTTACCATAGGAAACGATGTAGTATCTTACATATCAGTAACCTTGAGAAAAAATCAAGTTTATACTGTCTTGATAATGATGGCCCATTTAAAAAAAAATGTATACTACAATAAAAGTAATAAAAGGAGAGAGAGAGAGAGAGAGAGAGAGAGAGAGAGAGAGAGAGAGAGAGAGAGAGAGAGAGAGAGAAAA
>JAXCGZ010006473.1:0-5000 GCA_037179515.1 Halocaridina rubra
GTGTGTTTTTATACTATGTTGGCAGCAATTCTCCTAACTAGTAGAAAATAGCTCAACTGTAAAACAAAAATCATTCAGACAGAGGTACAAGAATCAAATTGGGTATTGCAATGCTCGTAGTACCATTTTATATAATTTAATCTTTTGCTTTTCCTCACCAAGTTCCTTCACTGACTAGAAGCTATTTGGTTTATAGTCTGACTTTTTCCAGCAGGGGTTGTTGCTTGACTTATGATATTAATAAGAAATAATCATCCCCCCTTTTTAGCAGAAAAATGGTTGATGAAATTACTGATACCCTTTTAAGCAATACAAAGAGAATATATTCGCGAGGTGATGCCATCTTGAAGGACACCAACCTCTTTCATCATATAATCTGCTTGATAATGGCATTACCTTGCACAGAGGGATTTTGTTTTACAATTTCTATTCTCTATTACAGAAAGAGTAAAGGTCTAAATGGTCCAAATGATCACTGTACTAAATATCAAAAGAATAAAACATCTGTAAGTTCAGGGGAAAAAAAGGCCAGCAGAATATAGTGTACTGATAAATGACTAACTGATAATGATGATGAATGAGAGTCAAAATACAATATTTTGTGCTTTGTCAAGCATCTTAGGGCAAATTATATATGATAACTAGGAGAGATAGCTATATTAGAGAATGCAACCTCAAGTCTGGTTCACTTTGTGAGAAAAATATTTTTTGAGACTTTGACTCACTCACCTCACTGATACCAAATATGCTTTCCCCTAGTGCATGACAAGTTTACAAATGTGAGAGTGAGTCCATTGAGAAAATAAACAATATCTGATCCTTGAACATTTGAAGAAGAATGGAGATAACTTACTGAAAGGCAAAGCAAAATTATATAAAAATGTTCATAGTAAATGTTATTACTCTCAAGATCGATATGCTAAGTGCACGGGAGAAGCAGAAAGGAGGAAGCAATAATCAATTCTATCTTGAAATGAATATCCAAAATAATTTCATCCATCATTTTGTAGTCTTGAAACAACTCCATTTTTATTCTACTCCCTCCTCCAATTTCTATTTTACTACATTCCACACATTCTCAGAGTACCCTTATACTCCCGTTCTCTCTCTTTCTTCTTCAATTAACTCACTTTCAGCACCTCTCTTTCATTTTTGCCGAGTCTCTACAATCCCTTCTAATTCCAGATAATATAATAATATAACACAATATACAGAATACTGAAATATAAATAATATCAATTTAATCTTTTGATTATACAAAAACTATTCGATGGAAAGCTAAATATCAAAAAAGACCATAATGATAAGCATCTAGAATAACGTAACTTATATTCAAAGGTAAATTACACCCAATTACAAAAGCTGCCATTTGAACTGAAAGGAGGAAATACATACTATTAAAGAGAAAAAAAAAGGTCTAAAACAAAACAACTCGAGCAATACAAAAATTAAAATACTCATATCTACATTAATCTTTTTTTGCAAAAAAATCTCATACTGCTCTGCAAAGAAGTGAATTGTTAGCAAAGAAGAAGAATCATGAATAACTGGTAAAAAAAGATGTTCAACATTAAAGAGACTGGATGATGTTATAAATAAAAAAAAATAAATAAAACGTGTCCAAAAACTAGGAAAGAATTTTTACAAGAATTTTTTACATTTTCCAGGTGCAAAGACAATTTCACCTATAATACGAATGATTTTGCACATCGTCACAATGTATACAATGTGTGAGAAGCTAACTTTGACACTATATGTTTATAATGGCACGAACAAAACTAATTCCAAGCAAAACTAGTTGACCAATTAAAAATCATGCCAACAGTGCCCAAGGCTACTAGCAAATGAGGTCTGCTAATAGCAGACATAAAAATGACCAAAAAATTAAAAAGGTCTGTGAGTTGAGACCTGACTTTTAATTCTAATTAGTGTCAGATGCAGTTGGAGTGTTGCTATAAAACATTACTTTAATTCTAAAAGTAGAAAAGCACCTTCACGTATTATATATTTTTTTAATTAATTTAAAATTTCTATAATATATAATCTGGCTGATATGATTAATGTTGTGCATATATATAGAAATATAAACATTTAAATTTTCAAGTATGTAGTTTCATATTGCCACTACATTATTCATCCATTGAGCATGCTTTTCACCTAGTGTTTTCTGATATGACTTTGTAAGCATACATTTATTTATGAGATCTCGTTCACCCAGCAAAACAGCACTCCATTCACTGTTGACAGTTTCAACACATGACCTCTTCAGAGCTGGAGGAGGAGGGGAACAGGTTCGTTGAGGGGAGGAACAAAAGCGATCTCGCAATCGCATCAACAGATAACGTCGATGGCAAAACAAAGCTTCATGGTCTTTGTATTCTTCAATGAGATCTCTATTAAATTCAAGTTCTCTTAAATATAACTTTTCAACAGACTCTACATATGGTACAATTTCCCCCAAATTTCCAACTACAGCGTCGTCAACTATTGAAACAATAACATCTAAAAGATACTGGAGGTAATGTAGTCCGCTATGTTCGCTTACGTGAACACTAATCCAACTATGACTCGTTTCATACTCAAGTTTGCATATGTCATTTAGGCCAATGAAATGAGAAAACTGCTGAATAACCCATAGGCGATGATTCCAGGAATGATAATTGTTTTGATGCTTGTTTGCAGTAATTGTGCAAAGTTCTAACTCTGTAAATAGAAACTGCTTAATGCATTCTGTATGAACAGGATCAAGATTACCAATCTGGTTGTTTTCATTCATGTCATTTGCTCCATTTGCTGGATGATGTACAGTTCTAGCAATGACACTAGTAAACAACCACTTACGATGCTGAAATACCTCCATACACTTGGGCTTCCTTGAAAGGATAAGTTTTGTGAGAAGTAAGTCTGTATCAGCATTAACTCTTCCTTCACGGACAAGTGTTTTGCGTATATTCCAAAATGTTGCAACTTCTGGAGCGATAAGAAGGCAAAACTGCGTCCAGCGTAACAGCAAGACAGGGTCTGAAAATGTCAGATATAAAATAGAAATATGAAGTAGTAATACTATTACTGGCATTAAACAACCAAAGCACTTATAAATATCAGGGTATTTATAAAACAAAACTAAGTATACTGTACAAAGAAAAACAATATGACAGAGATATTTAAACTTTAGTTAAAATATGGTTATGAAACTCACCTTCTCGCCTTTTAGCTTGCTTAGCATTCAAGATTTTGGCATAGGCATAAGCATAAACATGCTTAACACACCATGACTCGAGACCAAGTTTATGTTCAATGTTGATGATGGGAGAACGATTAATTTCCCCAAGGGAGAAAACCACATCAAATTCATCTCTACAATACAAAGAGGTAAAAATACAAGAATCAGAATTGCAAAATATTTAATATCACTCTTCAAATCTATATTTAGCATTGGTCGTACATGCTGAAATAGAACTAAATTATAGATTTTTATAACAATTTTCATACCATATTACTCAAGTAATGACAGTTGTTTAAGAGGACATATATAGGAATAAAGTACATACGATAATGTTCAACTTACAACTGAGGATCCTGGCTAATCACCATATCCAATTTCTTCATTATTCTTTCACATGTTGCTTCTTCCATTGTTTTTCCTTGAGCACAACAATCATTGATTACAAAACTGAAAAAGGAAAAGGAAATATCTCAGACTGGAAGGACCGGGTATATAATATTTTAATGCAAAAACTCTCACAGAGTATTATGTTGATATATGTGATGACCCGAGACTGCCTCTATGTTAGGTAAGGCCACGTACATCTTAATGCAATGGCAAATAAGTAGAAGGAAGACAATGTTTCTGATCAGTTTTGGATATGACCACTAGTATCTTTGATAAATCTCATCAACCCCTCCTCACAAAAAAAAAATAAATCTCAGTTCATCTACTCTTTACCTGTTCTTCCGGAATTCCAATTGTTTCAAAATGTCTAACCTTAATATCTTTTGCATTACGAATTTTTTCAATAGATTTCCTATTTCTCTAAGCAAAAAGCTATTATATGCAACTTCATGAATATTCAAAACAGACAGAATGTGATATAGGGCAACTGACACTAATAATAAGGCATATTTTTTCTTTGTGAGGTCATATATGCTAAAGCTAGCAAAAGGGTCTCAGTTTAACAAAAAAGCGATACCTACAGTGTTTAATTATATCCTACTCATTCTCAAAGCTTCTATCAGATGTTCTTTGGAAGGAGAAAAAAATCTCAGTGAAGATTGGATTGTTGACCCCTATCCCTCTTAACAGGATCATACAACACACAAGGAATACTGGAAAGGAATACCTTCCTGCCCCACTATTAGGAATTAAACTTCATAGTTTTGCAGATGAAAAAAATACCATTTTAACCTAAAGTTCTATAACATACAGAGCAAAGCAGGTGAATAACTGCATTTTAAGCAGTGAATGGATTGTGCATTCATACCATCAATCTTGAATGAGAGCACAAAGGCTCCCTTACTTAGGAACAATGACGTTAAGAACATTCACAGATACGAACAAACACCCACCCATGTATTAATGTATGTATTAGTGTACTGTACTGCATGATTACATTATTATTACTGTATCAAAATTCATTAATACTGTATATCTTATGTTTTATAGAGTAGTTAACAGTCTTTAGCCTAAATACTGAACAGTACTGCATATGTATGTACTGTACAGTACTTTTTTAGCTAAGCACAACTTACGAACAATTCTACTTATGAATGGACTTCTGGAACGTAACTCGTTTGTAAGTTGGGGAGTGTCTGTATTTACACTCTTTGGATTCATTTATAAAAAGCTTAATCTCACTGTGTGAAGTGTTTTTAATTTTAACATATTTTCTTTCAAAAACAATGGAGACTGACATTCCAAAGTTATTAGAATAGCCAAATATAAATACATGTTAGATACGATTAGCTCCAATATTGCAGCAAAGATCAGCTTCTAATACCAA
>JAXCGZ010006473.1:10000-32500 GCA_037179515.1 Halocaridina rubra
AGTTTGTGTAAGCTATCATGTTCGCTAATGACGTCACGACTGCCGCAATAATTATGAATGACGTCATGACAATATGTTTACGTGGGTCAGCTTGGCAGAGAGAGTGGTCAGAAGACTGAGAGACTCAGCTAGGACTTGAGCTAAGGAAGCGACTGTATAGTAGACTGAAGTACCTGGACTCCGGTGTAATGGAGTTGGGTTGGATTACCTGGAGTTGGTTATGGGTGGGTCTAGACAACTTGTGCTGGTGAGTAAAAGTTTATTAACATTGGTAGCAGAGCGTGGTTCTGAGATCAACAATGGCGTCGTTTGGCAGCAGAAAGTGTCCACCAAAATTTGTGGGTGAGCCGGCCTATGAAAATTGGAGGAAAGATAATGAGATCTGGTGTAAATTAACGGATTTGCCAAAGAAAAAACAGGTATTAGCCATTCATTTGTCACTTGATGTAAGGGCAAAGTTGGCTTCCTCTGAGACTGATATTAAGGATTTGGAAAGTGATGATGGTGTTAAGACATTGTTAGATAAGCTTGATAGTTTGTTTTTGGTGGATGCGGGGCAGAGTAAGTTTGCAGCATTCCAGGACCTCTATCATTTAAGGAGGCAAAGTTATCAAGATATTAGGAAATTGTGTTAGTGTGTGAATATACATATTTTTTGGTTACTACCCAAGGTATGACACTCCCATACTCACTTATGGCTTTCATGCTACTTGTCTCATGCAATTTTAGTGACAGTGAGCAGCAATTGGTGATGTTGGCCATCTCTGATGTGACATATGATAATATGAAAGCTGCTTTGAACCGCATCCTTGCTAAGGATATTAGTGTACAGCCTGGTGCTGTTGGTGGACTTGGAGTGAAATGTGAACCAGTCTTCCTGGCTGAGGAAGTGGAAGGTGACATCAAGGAGGAAGAAGCATTTATGGTAAGGTGTTCATCATGGAGGACGTAGGTCCCGAGGTGGTCGTAGGGGAAGCCTATCAACAGGTTAAAGGGATACCCCTGTCCATCCACAAGTAGAAGGCAGAATCCTCTAGGGCCAGATTTGAAGGTGTCGAGGAGCTTGATATGTGACTCACACTTCCACTGGGCATGGAACTGCCCAGATGCATATGAAAATACGCCTAATGAAGGGGACATTAAGGCAGTGTATCTGTTATTATTTACAGGTTATGCCGGAGGCAAGGAAAAGCTCACAAAGCTTGTGGAGGAGTCTGCTGGTAGTGCAGTTTTAGACTCAGGGTGCTCCACGACAGTGTGTGGTAGTACTTGGCTCCATAATTTCGTGAAAAACCTCAGTGATTATGAGTGAACGGGTATAATAGAAGAATCGTCGGCTGCCATATTTACGTTTGCCGACAAGGCCACCATTCCCTCCCTCAAGTGAGTCACTCTGCCATGATATATGGTGGTGTGAGAGAGGAGGTTGTGACTGACGTGGTGGATTGTAACATCCCATTACTCTTGAGTGGGCGGTCGATGAAGAAGGCAAAGATGTTAATTAACTCTTCAACTGACCAAGTTAAGATTCAAGGAAGGATTATTGATTTGCACACATCAGTATCAGGTCACTATTTGTTACCGATATCAGTGTGACTAGTGCAGGAGTCGGGTGGAGTGATAGCCTTGGCTGCCTTGCAGTGGAGAGATGTGAAGATGACAGCTTACAAGCTCCACAGACAGTATGGGCACCCTACAGCAACTAAGCAAATGAAACTCATTACTAATGCAGGGATTAAGGACTCAGAACTCAGAAATTTGAATTAGGTTTGGAAAGAGAAACCACTCCCTGTAGTCAGTTTGCCTATGGCATCTCAGTTCAATGAGGCCATATCCTTAGACCTTAAGGTTTGGGGTGCAAAATATTTTCTTGTCATCATTGACTTGGCTACATGGTACTGTTCAGCAACAGTTACTGGGGAGAAATGGGTTGTCACCATTATCAAGGCCCTGTTCCAGAGTTGGATTGCTATATTTAGAGCACAAGGGAAAATGCTATCGGATAATGGATGTGAATTTAATAATGAAGAGATGCAGACACTGGGAGAGGCTTTCATCATCAAAATCATGGCCACTGCAGCCGAGAGCCCCTTGAGCAACGGAGTGTGTGAGCAGTTAAATGCGGTAATTGGGAATATCATAAGGAAAATCATAGAATAAAGTAAATGTGACTTGGAGATTGCCTTGGCCTGGGCAGTGTCAGTGAGAAATGCCCTCAATAATTTCTCTGGATTTTCCCTTAATCAGGTCATGTTTGGTCACAACCCAGGACTTCACAAGGTGTATGCCAATGATCCCTCCGCACTGGAAGATACTGGGACAGCAGAAAGTGTGATGAACAATTTGAATGCTCTTCATCTAGCAAGGATAGAATTTGTGAAAAATGAATCTGATGAACGTCTGGCCAGGGCACTACGACACAACATTCGTGATAGCGACCTTGATAATGTACAGAATGGTGATGAGGTTTTTTACAAGAGACATGACAGTTATGAGAGGCATGGACCTGTGATTGTAATTGGCAAAGATGGAAAGCAAGTATTAGTGAGGCTGGCAAGGGTTCCAGCTTCTGCTGGGGAGTTAAAAGACAGTGATGTGAATGGGGCAATACAAAATAAGGATGTAGAACCAGTCAGAGGTGTGTAGAGAGCACGAGCACGCAGAGGAGTCCAAGAGTGACGATGGGCACTGTGAACCAGAGGCGAAGGATGATGATAGGTCAGGAGAACCCGAAGGTGTGCCCATACCACAGCAGCCTTCATATCTTATTGCAGGCCAGCGGATACAAGGCATTCGTAGAAAGAGTGGTGAGCTGGTGTCTGGACGAGTTGTGAGCTGGGCTGGCAAAGCCACAGGAAAGTACAAAGACTGTCACAAATTTTGGCGAAATTCCGATGGGAGCATCTCTTGGGCTGATCTGGACAGAAATTTTAGCACCTGGAAGATTGTCGATGAGGGTAGAGAAATAATAATTCTCTTCAACTCTGAGGAGGTGATTTGTACTAAGAAAAAAGAAATAAAGAACTGGTGGGACAATAAAGTCTATGAAGAGGTAGATGTCGGTCAAAAGACTCTATCTATGTGGTGGGTTGTGATGGAGAAAGTAAAGGGAGGACACCCGCCTGGTGTCAAGAGGATTTGAGGAGGACATGGGTGAACTTTGCAATGATTCCCCGAGATGCTCAAAGGAAGCCATACATTTGGCATTATCACTTACTGCGGCCATGGGTTGGAGCTGTCACTCCTTGGATGTTTGGGCAGCCTGTTTGCAGGGCAATGAAATCAGGAGGGACATATATCTATGCCCTCCTCTGGAGTTCGCTGATTTCTGGCTATTGAAGCTGAGAAAGACTGTATATGAGTTGTGTGATGCAGCCCGTCATTGGCACCTCAGAGTGAAAGTACAGTTAACAGATTTCGGTGCTCAGGTATGTTCACTGGATCCGGCATTGTTTTAGTGGAGATGGCATGGCAAGATTGAGGGCGTGATCTGTATTTATGTGGATGATTTTCTGTGGGCGGGGATTCCAGAATTCAAGAGTATAGTGATAGACCAGTTGAAGCAAATTTTTCTGATTGGAAGCTCTTTGTCAAAGGTGTTTAAATATGTAGGTTTGAATATCACCTCATACAAAGATGGCAGCTTTACATTGGACCAGCTAGATTATGCATTCACCTTGACTCCTATGACAGTCAGTCATAAAAGGGCAAATGTGAAGATGATAGAAGTGTCGGAGTTGGAAAGATTGGAATACAGAGCACTGGTGGGCCAGTTATATTAGATTGCCACTCATACCTGTCCAGACATTGCCTTTGACATGTGTAAACTGAGTGCAGCATGTAACCGGGCAACAGCGGTTGACATCTTGCGACTTAACAAGGTTATATTTAGAGTGAAGACAGACAACATACGGCTGAATATACCAAGAATGTCAAGGCTTGAGAATTGTAGCCATGAGTGCTTTTCAGATGCTCCTTTTGCTAACCTGGTAGGTAGTGGGTCACAATGAGGTTTTATCATATTCTTGAGGAGTGATGACAACAAACGATGCCCCATCTACTGGTAGTCAGAAAATATCAGAAGGGTGGTTAAGTCCACTCTGTCTACAGAGGCCTTGGCTTTACTGGATTGTCTTGAGACGACTGTGTACCTAGCCAGAATACTGCAGGAAATATCTGGTTGCAGAAATTTAAGGATTCAGACCTTCGTTGACACCAAGAGCCTGGTGGATACCTTGCATTCAAGTAGGAGTGTGGATGATAGAAGATTATGGATCGATAGAGCAGTATTACATGAGATGTTGGAGTGTGGAGAGGTTGCTGAAGAGGCTTGAGTGGATTAATCGGGACAGCTTGCTGATTGCCTCACTAAGATGGGGTCTTCACCAGAGCAACTCCGTGCCATCATCAGCAAGGATTAAATTAAAGTATAGTATATCACATACAGCACTTGTATGTGGAGCATCGGGGAACAGAATATGTAAAGGAATACATAGGACACTGTATATAAAAAAAAAGGAAGAAGGACGAGGATGTTATTTCATTTAAGCTATCATGTTTGCTAATGACGTTAAAACTGCCGCCATATTTACAAATGACGTCACGATGGTATATTTATGTGGATCAGCTGGGCAGGGAGAGTGGTCAGAGGACTGCAAGACACAGCTAAGACTTGAGCTAAGAAAGTGACTGTATAATAGACTGAAGCCCCTGGACTCCTAGTTAATATTAAACATAATAACCTGCTGGTGTATTGGAATCGGGTTGGATTATCTGGAGTTGGTTATTGGTGGGTCTAGAAAACTTGTGCTGGTGAGTAAATGTTTATTAACACCGGGGAGAGGGATATTTTAATTTCTGGTTTGAGAGAGGCTTGCGTAGCTGCTTGGTTGGCTTCTTCATTTCCTTTGATGCTGACATGGCTGGGAATCCCAGCAAGGGTGACGGCTTTTTCAATGCTGACTGCCCTGTGGTAAAGTTGAAGAATGTTGGTGATGATTCTCACATGGTCAGTTTCTTGCTGAGAGAAGAAGCTGAGGGCATTGGGGATGACAACATGCTCAGCTTGGAGCAAGGAGCAGGAGTTTGACAACCTCTAGGATTCAACGTGTTCTTCGGTTCTGAATGCGGCCGCTGAGACCCCAGTTTCATGATTGACTGAGCCATCCTTGTAGAATATTTGGGAGTTGTGTGTGCTCCAACTCTAGATTTTGTCCTTGTATGTGATTTTAAGGACAAGCGGGTTGACTGAGCTTTTAGGGTTATCTGGCAGCTCGATTTTTATGTTGACTGACTGGTCTTTCCATGGAGGGACATCGGTAGTCAGGAGGTGGAGTGTCCTGGTTCTTGGCTAAGATGTCCTCCTTGACTTCTAAGACTTGCAACCCAGCACAGACCTTGGCTGCCCAGGTCCTTGCAGGGAGGTCCGGGTGGTGGATGAGGGCTAGTCGGAAGTCAGCACTGTTGAGGCAGGGATGTTGAGCCGTGGTGATTTTGGCCACTGAGAGGGTCACTCTTTGCAGAGATTTGAGGTTTAGTGGCATAAGGTTGGATTCCAGCTAAAGGTTTTCTCTCTTGGTCCACATGGGGCTCCTAGCATAGTCCGCATTGCATTATTTTGGATAACTTTTATCTTATTCCATTGTCGGTTTTCCAAGAGCCAAAAAGTGGGACAAGCATAATCAACGAGGCTCCATATGGCTTGCACGTAGAAGGTTCTGAGAACTCTAATGGTTGCGCCATCATATAAACTCAACATGTACCGGAGGACAGTCCGGTGCAGTTTACACTTGTCACGCAAAAGTTGTATATCGAGTCCAAAGGATAGCAGGCCATCAATGTATATGTTCAGGCAAAGGTGCTTGGTAACCCAGTCCACAGGTTCATTGCCTATGAGCAGTCGAATGTCCAGTCTCCGCTGGTGGATGGGGAGCGCCTCGGTTTTGAGGGCATTTATTTTGAGTCTAAGCGAGATGGAGGCTTGATGAATCTTGTTGAGGCAGCTATGGGTCTTGTTAAAAGATGAGTCACCTCTTGTGACGAGGGTAAAGTTGTCTGCATAATTGAAGATCTTTGCTCCTGGAGGCAGTGTGATGTCCATGATTATTTCCATGAGACAGTTGAAGAGGAAGGGACTGAGAATTCCACTTTGGAGGGTCCTGTTTTCATGGAGTTTGTAGGTGGAGTAGTGCCCTTGAACTTTAACTCGAGCGCTGAGGAGTAATAGACTCAGCTTGATCCAGGAGAGAAGGTTTCCTTTGATCTGCTTGGCAACTTGAGCAGAGAGTATTGCCGGTACATTGAAAAGTTCAAAGGCCTTCTCTAGGTCTAGAAAGGCGACAAACCCACCGTGGTCATTAATGAATTATAGCATGGATGCTATTCATTCTGAAGTGCCTAAGCCTGGCTGGTAGGCAAACATATTTCCATGGAAGGGTGGGCACTTCCAGCGAAGTCTGTTTAGTGCCATTTTTTCTGCCATTTTGCTCAAGCAGTTTAAGAGGGAAATAGGGTGTGGGTAGTCTGGATCCTTAGGCTTAGGAATGGGCTAAATATCTGCCTTGTTCCATGAAACTTGTCAGACTCTCTGGGGATATGTGCAGTTTATCAGTGAAAGTAGAGCTAGCTCCCCCTGGGGTCTTGTATTCTAAATCATTGAGTATGTGATTCTGATTGCCCCCGGGGCTGTGTTCTTAGAGCTCTTGCTCACTTTCTGCAGCTCGGTCAAGGTGAAGGGGGTGTCAGCATGGTCTTCAGTGTTGATGGCTGTTAAGTTTCTTATCTGTTCAAGATAAGTAGATTGTTGTAAAGCTCTATGAAGCTCTATGATTGTGTATGATGCTTAGTCATTATAATACATATCCCATTCTCGTTGTTAATGTTATAGAGATGAAGTGGGGTGGATATGTATATACAGCTATACTGTAACTGCTTTTATTTTGTTATGCCATTTGTAGAAGAGTAAAAATCCTAAAACTAAACAAAATACATAAATGACATGAGAACAATCAATAATACTGGATAATTCTGAAACACTTATGAAAAGGATCTAAACCTTATATGAAGGATCGAAACATGCAATTTGTGGTTGTCAAACAAAAATAATAGAAAACACTTCCTGAGTGTACAATAATAAACTTAACACTAGTTAAGTGGTATCTCAGACACAACATCAGGTAGAAGAAATAAACTCTGCTATGGAGAGTGAGTTCAAGCAATATCTTGTTGCTCGCATAAATACCGGGTTATAGAGCATTATAATAAATGCTGAATGTAACCCACCAAGGAATCTACATAGGCTAAAAGTTTTTGAGGAAAGTCATATAGGTACAATGGAAGTCATAAACTCAGCTGTTAACATCACATGAAAGAGAAAGTGTAAGACTTTGATAAGTGGAGATTTTCATCATAGAGAGATAGATTTGGATAAATCCTATCCCAAAGAGTGGGGAAGACTCATTCAGGGCAATATTCCTAGATTGTGTACGAGGGAATTTCCTACACCACTTTGTACTGGAACCAACGAGGGCCAGGGGTGGGGATGAGCCATTGCTGCATGATGTAGTATTCACAGATTATGTGTTGGATATTGAAGAAATTAAGTATGAGCCTCCAACTGGATAGATTGACTACTGTGTGTTGTTGATAGAGTATATAATTGAAGATGTTCTGCCTGAAAGTAGAGTAACGGAGAAGGATGTGAGGAGGAAGCATCCGAAAGGTGATTACGTCAAAATTAGTTAGCTTTTTGGAGTTATTGACTGGAGGACCTTATTTATCAACAAATCTGTGCAAGAAATGTACAACATCTTTTGCGAGGAATATGGGAAGATAGTCAATTTTTGAATACCTTCCACCAACTTAGGAGTTATTCATGCCAGAGAGAAATGATTCAACAATGAGTGTAAGAGGGCTAAGGAATGGAGAGACAAATGCTGGAAAAGGTATAAGAAGAGAAAACCAAATGCCTGGCAGACTTATAAAAGAGCAAGAAATGATTACCTAAGTAAAAGAAAAGGGGCTGAGAGAGATTATGAAAGGGATATCACCAGAAAGCCTAAAGAAAATCTCAAATTTTTCAACAGCTTAATCCGAGGAAAACTGAAGGTCAAAAAACTGGTTTTAAAGTTAAAGAGAGTGGATGGAAGCATTTCTGAGACCGATGAAGAGATCTACAAAGACTTGAAAAAAGGATTTTCAGTCAGTATTTACAGCAGAAAATACCCCACCTCCTCAGATTGCAGAGGTAGGAGTTCATGGGCCGGTATTAGAGAACATCATCTTTTCAGCCACAGAGGGAGCTAGATGCCCATAAAACTACAGGTCCTGATGATATATCTCCTCTTGTACTTAAGATATATGTTAAATAAATATCAGCGGCACTGAGTATCATATTTGAATAATTGCTGGAATCAGAGGAGGTTACAAAACCTTGGAAACAAGCAAACATGGTACCTATCCTCATAAAGGGGAGGGATGCAACTTTAAACAATAGACCTGTTTCCTTGACCAGCATAGTTTGCAAAGTCATGGAGAAACTACTAAGAAAATGCATCTGTCTTCACTTGGAATCTTTCAACTTCTTGTCAGTGAGACAACATGGCTTTAAAGAAGGTAGATATACAGTAGCAAATCTAGAATTTTATGATGAGGAAAGCCGAATCTTACAGGAGAGAGAGAGCTGGACAGATTGCATATCACAAGACTTCCAGAAAGCATTTGACACGGTCCCATATGGGAGACTTATTAAGAAGCTGCAAACAATGGTGAGAATAGGTGGAAATGTCTTGGAATGGATTAAAACTTACTTAGAAGGAAGGGAACAGAGGGTTAGAGTAAAATACGCAGTGTCTGAATGGAGAAGAGTTAGTAGTGGAGTTCCACATGTTTAGTTTTAGGGTCACTCATATTCCTTGTATATGTAAGACCTACCAGTCTGTAAATTCATTCATGAATATGTTTGCAGATTATGCAAAGATTGTGAAGAAAGTAAGAAACGAGAACAATGGCAGAGATCATTAGAAGACCTAAATAGTCTGCATAAGTAGTTAGAAAAGTGGCTAATGAAATTCAGTGCTTCTAAATGTAAGGTAATGAGAATAGGTACAAGTGCAAGAAGGTCCAAGCTTGACTACTCAATGGCAGGAGCAGAACTTCGAGAGATAGAGAATGAGAGAGATCTAGGAATAAACATACTGGCAAATTTGTCTTCAGAAATGCATATTAATGGCATAGTAAGGGCAGCATTTGCTTTCTTAGCAAATGTAAGGGTAGCCTTCAAGCACATGGATAAGGAAATGTTCAGAAATATTTATGTAACCTATGTGAGGCCAAAACTCGAATATGCAGCCCCCTTTTGGAATCCACTCTTGAAAAAGCATGTAGTTAAGATGGAAAAAATTCAGAGACATGCCAGGAAACTGGTGCCAGAAATACGCAATCTCAGTTATGATGAGAGGCTGAGGGAATTAGACTTACCATCAATCAAAGGTAGAAGAATGAGGGCGATATGGTGACGGTTTTTAACTTCCTTCATGATTATAACAGACTGGATAGGGATCGATATTTTGATATGGCTGGCACTAGAGCTAAACGTCATAGTTTGAAGATTCGTAAGAAAGCTACTTTGCAGGATGTAAGGAAATACTTTTTTGTGTAAGAGTAAGCGAGGAGATAGTTAATGCTAAGCCAATCTGTAGTTTTAAGGACAAGTATGATAAGTATCACTAAGCACAAAATGTAACCGACCAGGAGACGTGAAGTTGAGAGCTTTGGGCTCTTTTCCGTAAGTATGATTAGGTAATTACAGATCGGTAATTACAGACACATGCACATATGCACGCACACACACACACATACTTTTTCAGTGTAAGAGTAGTTGTTAATAGGAATTGGCTAAGTGAGGAGGTAGTTAATGCTATCTCAATCCATAGTTTTAAGGACAAGTATGATAAGTATCACTAAGTATAAAATGGAACCGATCAGGAGACGGGATGATACGAGCTTTGGGCTCTTTCCCGTAAACACAATTAGGTAATCACAATTAGGTAATCACACACACATAGTTTGCAAAGTTATGGAGAAACTTTTAAGGAAACATATCTCTCTTCACTTGGAATCCTTCAACTTTTTGTCAGTGAGGCAACATGGCTTCAGAGAAGGTAGATCAACAGTAGACTTACCATCACTCGAAGCTAGAAGATTGAGGGGGGATATGGTGACAGTGTTTAAATTCCTTCATGGTTATGATAGAGTGGATAGGGATCGATATTTTGATATGGCTGGCTCTAGAACTAGAGGTCATAGTTTGAAGCTTGGTAAGAAAACTTCTTTGCAGGATGTAAGGATATACTTTTTCAGTGTAAGAGTAGTTGATAATTGGAATTGGCTAAGCGAGGAGGTAGTTAATGCTATCTCAATCCATAGTTTTAAGGACAGGTATGATAAGTATCACTAAGTATAAAATGGAACCGATCAGGAGACGGGAAGATACGAGCTTTGGGCTCTTTCCCGTAAACACAATTAGGTAGTCACAATTAGGTAATCACACAAAGAATTGAGCAAGGACTTTCAGTCAGTATTTACAGTAGAAAATACCCCACCCCCTCAGATTGCAGAGATAGAAGCTCAAGGGCCGGTATTAGAGAACATCAACCTTATAGCCACAGAGATATGCAATGCGCTGATGGATTTAGTTGTTCATAAAGCTACAGGTCCTGATGAGATATTCCCTCATGTACTTAAAAACTGCGCAAACTCAATATCAGTGGAACTAAGTATTATATTTAAAATGTCACTGGAGTCAGCGGAGATTCCAAGATGCTGGAAACAAGCAAATGTGATACCTATCTTCAAAAAGGGAAGGAGAGATATGGCTCTGAACTATAGACCAGCTTCCTTGACCAGCATAGTTTGCAAAGTTATGGAGAAACTACTAAGGAAACATATCTCTCTTCACTTAGAGTCCTTCATCTGTTTGTCATTGAGGCAACATGGCTTCAGAGAAGGTAGATCAACAGTAACAAACTTATTAGAATTTTATGATGAGGTAAGCCAAATCTTACAGGAAAGAGAAGGCTGGGTAGATTGCATATTCCTAGACTTCCAGAAAGCGTTTGACACTGTTCCACATGGGAGACTTATTAGGAAGCTGCAAGCAATGGCTAGAATAGGTGGAAATGTTTTGGAATGGATAAAAACTTACTTAGAAGGAAGGGAACAGAGGGTTAGAGTAAGACACCTAGTGTCTGAATGGAGTAGAGTTATTAGTGGAGTTCCACAGGGTTCAGTTTTAGGGCCACTTTTGTTCCTTGTATATGTAAATGACCTACCAGAGTCTGTAAATTCATTCATGAATATGTTTGCAGATGATGCAAAGATTGTGAAGAAAGTAAAAAACGAGAACAATGGTAGAGAACTTCAGAAGGATCTAAATAGTCTGCATGAGTGGTCAGAAAAGTGGCTAATGAAATTCAATACTTCAAAATGTAAGGTAATGAGAATGGGTTCAAGTGCAAGGAGGCCCAAGCTTGACTAATCTTTGGCTGGAGCACAACTTCAAGAGACAGAAAATGAGAGAGATCTAGTAGTAAACATACTGGAAGATTTGTTGCCAGAAATACATATAATTGGCATAGTAAGGGCAGCATATGCATTCTTATCAAATATAAGCATAGCCCTCAGGCACATGGACAAGGAAATGTTCAGAAAAATTTATGTAACCTATGTGAGGCCCAAACTCGAATATGCAGCCCCCTTTTGGAATCCACACTTGAAAAAGCACATAGCTAAGCTTGAAAAAGTTCAAAGACATGCCACAAAACTATATAAAAAATACGCAATCTCTGTTATGATGAGAGTCTGAGGAAATTAGATTTACCATCACTTGAAGCTAGAAGATTGAGGGGGGATATGGTGACAGTCTTTAAATTCCTTCATGGTTATGATAGAGTGGATAGGGATCGATACTTTGATATGGCTGGCTCTAGAACTAGAGGTCATAGTTTGAAGCTTCGTAAGAAAACTTCTTTGCAGGATGTAAGGAAATACTTTTTCAGTGTAAGAGTATTTGATTATTGGAATCTGCTAAGCGAGGAGGTAGTTAATGCTACATCAAGCCATAGCTTTAAGGACAGGTATGATAATCATTAAGTATAAAATGGAACAGATCAGGAGACGTGAAGATAGGAGCTTTGGGCTCTTTCCCGTAAACATAATTAGGTAAGTACAATTCGGTAAGTACACACACTCTCTCACAAGTATTCAGTATCTCTTAAACTTTTCCTTGTGTTTTTGAGTGACTAAGAATATAGTGCGTAAATCAAACATAATTTCCCTTAAATAAGAAATCCTGCAGAGTATGGTGAGTAAAAAAACTTATATTTGTTAGATAACGAGACTGTCCAAAATATTAAAGGGAAAACTTGAGAGCATTTTCGTGAGGGGAATGAGAAGAAGCTTCCCTGTTCTGCCTTGAAGGACACTTAGAAGAGTTGCCAGAGGTGAAGCCATCTCATCACATTACCGAATTTTTAGTGTAAATTGGGGAGAGCTATTAGGCCATTCACCTGATCCTGTGGTTCCAAATATTGTTAAAATCAGTATCCTTCCCATTTATATTAATTTGATAGCTAGTTTTGATACATAAAATAATTGAATAAATAAATAAATACCAAAAATACACCTGTCAACAGTACTGAGTTAAGTTGCCATGTAGTACAGCTGTCTTATTTTCTTCATTTTTTTTTCTTTCTTTTAGCTTTCTCTTTTACTATTTTTTTATTTTGTATATATATTGAGTTGAATTGAAAGTCTGATCCTGTGATAACATATCTTGGTTAGCAAGTGAGTTTATCAGTTAAGAAGAATATATAGCAGAAACAGGTGGGTGCCTCCTCAGACACAAATTCGAATTTTCCTTCATGTATGACTGTGTTTTTGTTTAATTTTTTCTTTTTCTTTTTATCCTCAACTTACCATAGTCAAAGTTTTAAGTTAAGATGTGTGTTACCAGAAAAGAGATAAATTGAGTCACTAAATAGCACTTATATGGAGATATAAAAAATTCTGTGTGAAGCTTAAATAAAAGTTTTTCTCTCTTTTTTTTCTCTTTCTCTTCTTCTTTCTATATTCTGTGAGAGGGAGAACATAAAAATGAGGCCATCTCTGTCCCAAACCTCTCCCACCCATGGGTCGGGAGAAGGAGTAGCAATTAGGAGACTAAAACAGAAAATCAAGGATTTATAGGCAATGGTTATAAGCCTTGATGATAAAATTCGGAATATGGATTGAGAAATGAAAGAGAACGAAACACTCAGAGAGGAAATAAGATATTTGGAGGAAGCAAATAAAGCACAAGGGCAGGAGAGAAAGGAACTAGAAAAAAGAATAAAGAAGCTGGAAGAGGAAAAGACTGAACTAGAAACTAGAATTTCTAAACAAGAAGATAAAAACAAACAGCTAAATGACAACCTAACTGAATTAGATGTTAGTTCACTGCTCTCTTCTGAGAGAGACGAGATTGCAGCTTGGAATGTCCAGATCAAGGAAAACATTGAACAGTTTAGAAAAGAGATCCAGGAGCTGAATATGGAAAATGATGCCATGAAAACTTCCTTTGCTGATGCACTAAAGGGGAATGTGGCAGTAAAAGAGGCTGTAAAAGTGGTGGCACTGGAAAACATACAAACAGTTGACTATAAAGAGACAGTAATCGAAAAAATTAAAGACGTTGTGATGGAAAGGGCAAACCCACTCATCAAACAGGCACTTGATAAAGAGAAGACAGTGGTAATCTCAGGAATAAGCGAATCCCACTAGCCAACATGGCAGGGGAGACTTGAAGAAAATAAAGCTAGGGTTGTAGACCTGATAAGAAAGCTGGGAGTAGTTTGTGGTCCTGCGGATATTGTAAAGATACACCAACTAGGCAAATATTCGAGGGAAGGAAAGCCGAGACCAACAAAAGTAACCTTTGAGAGAGGGGAAACATGTAGGGAAATATTGTTGAGAAAAAAAGTCGAAAAGTCCTTCAAGAATTCAAAGAAGTGTTCATTAGACGATACATAACACAGGAAGAGATGGGAAAGATAAAAAAAACTTGTTGGAAGAGACAAGAAGGTTAAATGAGGAAAGGAATGAAGAAGAGAAGAAAAATTTTCATATCAGAGTTCTTCCAGACAAAGGGGATATGAAGAAGATAATGACAGAAGATCAGAGGATGGGGCCTCATTAAGATTGTTATATATAAATGCTGATGGATTAGCTGGTAAGGCAGTAGAATTAAATGATAGGATTCACAACAGTAAGGCAGATATAGTAGCAATTACAGAGACTAAGTTGAGTGAGGACATAAACAGTGTCACAGTTTTTCCTAAGGGCTTCAGAATATTAAGGGTTGAAAGATCTGAGAGGACTGGTAGAGGAATAGCACTGCTTAGAAGTGAAAGGATTCAAGTTGAAGAAATAAACTTGGCTATAGAATGTGAGTTCAAGGAATTTCTTGTTGCTCGCATAAATACTGGGTCAGAGAGCATAATAATAACTGTTGTATATAACCCACCAAGGAACCAGAATAGGCTAGAAGTTTATGAGGAAAGTCATATAGGTACTATTGAAGTCATAAACTCAGTTGTTAACATGGCACAGGAGAGAAAATGTATGATTTTGATTATGGGAGATTTTAATCATAAAGAGATAGATTGGATAAATCTTGACCCACACAGTGTTGAGGACTCATTCGGGGCAAGATTCCTAGATTGCGTACAAGGGAATTTCCTACACCAACATGTAATGGAACCAACGAGGGCCAGGGGTGGGGATGAGCCATCACTACTTGATCTAGTATTAACAGATAATGTGTTGGATATTGAACAAAATGAGTATGTACCACCAATTGGAAAGATTTACCACTGTGTGTTGTTGATGGAGTATATAATTGAAGATATTCTGCCTGAGAGTAGAGGCACTAAGGACATGAGGAGGAACTATCCGAAAGGAGATTACATCAAAATGAATGAGCTTTTTGCAGTTATTGACTGGAGAACCTTATTTTACAACAAATCTGTACAAGAAATGTATGACTTCTTTTGTGAGAAATATGGGAAGATAGTAGATTGCTGCATACCTGTCACCAAAGTAGGTGTAATGCATGCCAGAGAGAAATGGTTCGATAATGAGTGTAAAAGAGCTAAGGAGTGGAGAGACAAATGCTGGAAAAGGCATAGGAGGAGAAAAATCATAAATGCCTGGCAAACTTACGAAAGAGCAAGAAATGACTACCTAAGTAAAAGGAGAGAGGCAGAGAGAGACTATGAGAGGGACATCAACAGGAAGGCTAAAGAAAATCCCAAGCTTTTCCACAGCTTTATTAGAGGAAACTGAAGGTAAAAAAAGAGGTTTTAAGGCTAAAGAGAGCGGATGGAAGCATCACTGAGACGGATGAAGAGATCTGCAAAGAATTGAACAAGGAGTTTCAGTTAGTATTTACAGTAGAAAATACCCCATCCCCTCAGATTGCAGAGATAGAAGCTCAAGGGCCGGTATTAGAGAACATAAACCTTACAGCCACAGAGGTATGCAAAGCGCTGCTGGATTTAGATGTTCAAAAAGCTACAGGTCTTGATGACATATTCCCTCATGTCCTTAAAAAATGTGCAAACACAATATCAGTGGCACTAAGTATCATATTTAAAAAGTCATTGGAGTCAGGGGAGATTCCAAGATGCTGGAAACAAGCAAATGTGATACCTATCTTCAAAAAGGGAAGGAGGGATACGGCTCTGAACTATAGACCAGTTTCCTTGACCAGCATAGTTTGCAAAGTTATGGAGAAACTACTAAGGAAACATATCTCTCTTCACTTGGAATCCTTCAACTTTTTGTCATTGAGGCAACATGGCTTCAGAGAAGGTAGATCAACAGTAACAAACTTATTAGAATTTTATGATGAGGTAAGCCAAATCTTACAGGAAAGAGAAGGCTTGGCAGATTGGATATTCCTAGACTTCCAGAAAGCGATTGACACTGTTCCACATGGGAGACTTATTAGGAAGCTGCAATCAATGGCTAGAATAGGTGGAAATGTTTTGGAATGGATAAAAACTTACTTAGAAGGAAGGGAACAGAGGGTTAGAGTAAGACACTCAGTGTCTGAATGGAGAAGCTTTAGTAGTGGAGTTCCACAGGGTTAAGTTTTAGTGCCACTTTTGTTCCTTGTATATGTAAATGACCTACCAGAGTCTGTAAACTCATTCATAAATATGTTTGCAGATGATGCAAAGATTGTGAAGAAAGTAAAAAACGAGAACAATGGTAGAGAACTTCAGAAAGATCTAAATAGTCTGCATGAGTGGTCAGAAAAGTGGCTAATGAAATTCAATACTTCAAAATGTAAGGTAATGAGAATGGGTACAAGTGCAAGAAGGCCCAAGCTTGACTACTTTGTGGCTGGAGTACAACGTCAAGAGGCAGAAAATGAGAGAGATCTAGGAGTAAACATCCTGGCAGATTTGTCTCCAGAAATACCTATAAATGGCATAGTAAGGGCAGCATATGCATTCTTATCAAATATAAGGGTAGTCTTCAGGCACATGGACAAGGAAATGTTCAGAAATATTTATGTAACCTATGTGCGGCCAAAACTCGAATATGCAGCCCCCTTTTGGAATCCGCACTTGAAAAAGCACATAGCTAAGCTTGAAAAAGTTCAAAGACATGCCACGAAACTATACTAAAAATACGCAGTCTCAGTTATGATGAGAGGCTGAGGGAATTAGACTTACCATCACTCGAAGCTAGAAGATTGAGGGGGGATATGGTGACAGTGTTTAAATTCCTTCATGGTTATGATAGAGTGGATAGGGATCAATACTTTGATATGGCTGGCTCTAGAACTAGAGGTCATAGTTTGAAACTTCGTAAGAAAACTTCTTTGCAGTATGTAAAGAAATACTTTTTCAGTGTAAGAGTATTTGATAATTGGAATTCGCTAAGCGAGGAGGTAGTTAATGCTATCTCAATCCATAGTTTTAAGGACAGGTATGATAAGTATCACTAAGTATAAAATGGAACTGATCAGGAGATGGGAAGATAGAAGCTTTGGGCTCTTTCCCGTAAACACAATTAGATAAGTACAATTCGGTAAGTACACACACACTCTCACAAGTATTCAGTATCTCTTAAACTTTTCCTTGTGTTTTTGAGTACTAAGAATTTAGTGAATGAATCAAACATAATTTCCCTAAATAAGAAATCCTGCAGAGTATTGTGAGTAAAAAACTTATATTTGTTGTATGACGAGACTGTCCAAAATATTAAAGAAAAAACTTGAGAGCATTTTCGTGAGGGGAAAGAGAAGAAGCTGCCCTGTTTTGCCTTGAAGGAAACTTAGAAGAGTTGCCAGAGGTGAAGCCATCACATATCATTACCTAATTATATGTGTAAATTGGGGAGAGCTATTAAACCGTTCACCTGATCCTGTGGTTCCATATATTGTTAAAATCAGCATCCTTCCCATTTATATTAATTTGATAGCTAGTTTTGATACACAAAATAATTGAATAATTAAATAAATACCAAAAATACACCTGTCAACAGTACTGAGTTAAGTTGCCAAGTAGTACAGCTGTCTTATTTTCTTCAATTTTTTTTCTTTTCTTATAGCTTTCTCTTTTACTATTTTTTTTTATTTTGTATATATATTGAGTTAAATGTAAAGTCTGATCCTGTGATAACATATCTTGGTTAGCAAGTGCGTTTATCAGTTAAGAAGAATATTTAGCAGAAACAGGTGGGTGCCTCCTCAGACACAAATCCGAATTTTCCTTCAGGTTTGACTTTGTTCTTGTTTCAATTTTTTTTCTTTTTATCCTCAAATTACCATAGTCAAAGTTTTAAGTTAAGATGTGTGTTACCAGAAAAGAGATAAATTGAGTCACTAAATAACACTTATATGGAGAAATAAAAAATTCTGTGTGAAGCTTAAATAAAAGATTTTCTCTCTTTTTTTTTCTTTCTCTTCTTCTTTCTATATTCTGTGAGAGGGAGAACATAAAAATGAGGCCATCTCTGTCCCAAACCTCTCCCACAAATGGGTCGGGAGGAGGGGTAGCAATTAGGAGACTAAAACAGAAAATCAAGTATTTAGAGGCAATGGTTATAAGCCTCGATAATAAAATTCGGAATATGGATTGAGAAATGAAAGAGAACGAAACACTCAGAGAGGAAATAAGATATTTGGAGGAAGCAAATAAAGCACAAGGGCAGGAGAGAAAGGAACTAGAAAAAAGAATAAAGAAGCTGGAAGGGGAAAAGACTGAACTAGAAACTAGAATTTCTAAACAAGAAGATAAAAACAAACAGCTAAATGACAACCTAAATGAATTAGATGTTAGTTCACTGCTCTCTTCTGAGAGAGACGAGATTGCAGCTTGGAATGTCCAGATTAAGGAAAATATTGAACAGTTTAGAAAAGAGATCCAGGAGCTGAATATGGAAAAGGATGCCATGAAAACTTCCTTTGCTGTTGCACTAAAGGGGAATGTGGCAGTAAAAGAGGCTGTAAAAGTGGTGGCACTGGGAAACATACAAACAGTTGACTATAAAGAGACAGTAATCGAAAAAATTAAAGACGTTGTGATGGAAAGGGCAAACCCACTCATCAAACAGGCACTTGATAAAGAGAAGACAGT
Source organism: Halocaridina rubra (assembly GCA_037179515.1). Classification (NCBI taxonomy): domain Eukaryota; kingdom Metazoa; phylum Arthropoda; class Malacostraca; order Decapoda; family Atyidae; genus Halocaridina; species Halocaridina rubra. Next base: position 28,690 of record JAXCGZ010006473.1, read on the forward strand.
GGTAATCTCAGGCATAAGAGAATCCCACTAGCCAACATGGCAGGGGAGACTTGAAGAATATAAAGCTAGGGCTGTAGACCTGATAAGAAAGCTTGGAGTAGTTTGTGGTCCTGCGGATATTGTGAGCATACACCAACTAGGCAAATATTCGAGAGAAGGAAAGCCGAGACCAACAAAAACAACCTTTGAGAGAGGGGAAACTTGTAGGGAAATATTGTTGAGAAAAAAAGTCTAAAAGACCTTCAAGAATTCAAAGAAGTGTTCATTAGACAATACATAACATAGGAAAAGATGGGAAAGATAAAAATCTTGTTGGAAGAGGCAAGAAGGTTAAATGAGGAAAGGAATGAAGAAGAGAAGAAAAAATTTTCATATCAGAGTTCTTCCAGATAAAGGGGAGATAAAGAAGATAATGACAGAAGATCAGGGGATGGGGCCTCATTAAGATTGTTATATACAAATGCTGATGGATTAGCTGGTAAGGCAGTAGAATTAAATGATAGGATTCACAACAGTAAGGCAGATATAGTAGCAATTACAAAGACTAAGTTGAGTGAGGACATAAACAGTGTCACAGTTTTTCCTAAGGGCTTCAGAATATTAAGGGTTGAAAGATCTGAGAGGACTGGTGGAGGGATAGCACTGCTTATGAGTGAAAGGATTCAAGTTGAAGAAATAAACTTGGCTATAGAATGTGAGTTCAAGGAATTTCTTGTTGCTCGCATAAATACTGGGTCAGAGAGCATAATAATAACTGTTGTATATAACCCACCAAGGAACCAGAATAGGCTAGAAGTTTATGAGGAAAGTCATATAGGTACTATTGAAGTCATAAACTCAGTTGTTAACATGGCACAGAAGAGAAAATGTATGATTTTGATTATGGGAGATTTTAATCATAAAGAGATAGATTGGATAAATCTTGACCCACACAGTGGTGAGGACTCATTCGGGGTAAGATTCCTAGATTGCGTACAAGGGAATTTCCTACACCAACATGTAATAGAACCAACGAGGGCCAGGGGTGGGGATGAGCCATCACTACTTGATCTAGTATTCACAGATAATGTGTTGGATATTGAAAAAAATGAGTATGTACCACCAATTGGAAAGATTTACCACTGTGTGTTGTTGATGGAGTATATAATTGAAGATATTCTGCCTGAGAGTAGAGGCACTAAGGACATGAGGAGGAACTATCCGAAAGGAGATTACATCAAAATGAATGAGCTTTTTGCAGTTATTGACTGGAGAACCTTATTTTACAACAAATCTGTACAAGAAATGTATGACTTCTTTTGTGAGAAATATGGGAAGATAGTAGATTGCTGCATACCTGTCACCAAAGTAGGTGTAATTCATGCCAGAGAGAAATGGTTCGATAATGAGTGTAACAGAGCTAAGGAGTGGAGAGACAAATGCTGGAAAAGGTATAGGAGGAGAAAAAACATAAATGCCTGGCAAACCTACGAAAGAGCAAGAAATGACTACCTAAGTAAAAGGAGAGAGGCAGAGAGTGACTATGAGAGGGACATCACCAGGAAGGCTAAAGAAAATCCCAAGCTTTTAAACAGCTTTATTAGAGGAAAACTGAAGGTAAAAAAAAGAGGTTTTAAGGCTAAAGAGAGCGGATGGAAGCATCACTGAGACTGATGAAGAGATCTGCAAAGAATTGAACAAGGAGTTTCAGTTAGTATTTACAGTAGAAAATACCCCACCCCCTCAGATTGCAGAGATAGAAGCCCAAGGGCCGGTATTAGAGAACATCAACCTTACAGCCACAGAGGTATGCAAAGCGCTGCTGGATTTAGATGTTCAAAAAGCTACAGGTTCTGATGACATATTCCCTCATGTCCTTAAAAAATGTGCAAACACAAAATCAGTGGCACTAAGTATCATATTTAAAAAGTCACTGGAGTTAGGGGAGATTCCAAGATGCTGGAAACAAGCAAATGTGATACCTATCTTCAAAAAGGGAAGGAGGCATACGGCTCTGAACTATAGACCAGTTTCCTTGACCAGCATAGTTTGCAAAGTTATGGAGAAACTACTAAGGAAACATATCTCTCTTAACTTGGAATCCTTCAACTTTTTGTCATTGAGGCAACATGGCTTCAGAGAAGGTAGATCAACAGTAACAAACTTATTAGAATTTTATGATGAGGTAAGGCGAATCTTACAGGAAAGAGAGGGCCAGGTAGATTGCATATTCCTAGACTTCCAGAAAGCGTTTGACACTGTTCCACATGGGAGACTTATTAGGAAGCTGCAAGCCATGGTTAGAATAGGTGGAAATGTCTTGGAATGGATAAAAACTTACTTAGAAGGAAGGGAACAGAGGGTTAGAGTAGGACACTCGGTGTCTGAATGGAGAAGAGATAGTAGTGGAGTTCCACAGGGTTCAGTTTTAGGGCCACTTTTGTTCCTTGTATATGTAAATGATCTACCAGAGTCTGTAAATTCATTCATGAATATGTTTGCAGATGATGCAAAGATTGTGAAGAAAGTAAGAAACGAGAACAATGGTAGAGAACTCCAGGAGGATCTAAATAGTCTGCATGAGTGGTCAGAAAACTGGCTAATGAAATTCAGTAATTCAAAATGTAAGGTAATGAGAATGGGTTCAGGTGCAAGAAGGCCCAAGCTTGACTACTCGGTGGCTGGAGTACAACTTCAAGAGACAGAAAATGAGAGATATCCAGGAGTAAACATGCTGGCAGATTTGTCTCCAGAAATACCTATAAATGGCATAGCAAGGGCATTATGTGCATTCTGATCAAATTTAATTGTAGCCTTCAGGCACATGGACAAGGAAATGTTCAGAAATATTTATGTATCCTATGTGAGGAAAAAACTCGAATATGCAGCCCCCTTTTGGAATCCACACTTGAAAAAGCACATAGCTAAGCTTGAAAAAGTTCAAAGACATGCCATGATACTGGTGCCAGAAATACGCAATCTCAGTTATGATGAGAGGCTGAGGGAATTAGACTTACCATCACCCAAAGCTAGAAGATTGAGGGGGGATATGGTGACAGTGTTTTAATTCCTTCATGGTTATGATAGAGTGGATAGGGATCGATATTTTGATATGGCTGGCTCTAGAACTAGAGGTCATAGCTTGAAGCTTGGTAAGAAAACTTCTTTGCAGGATGTAAGGAAATGCTTTTTCAGTGTAAGAGTAGATGATAATTGGAATTCGCTAAGCGAGAAGATAGTTAATGCTATCTCATTCCATAGTTTTAAGGACAGGTATGATAAGTACCACTAAGTATAAAATGGAACCGATTAGGAGACGGGTAGATACGAGCATTTGGGCTCTTTCCCGTAAACACAACTAGGTAAGTACAATTCGTTAAGCACACACACAGATAATGACAGAAGATCAGGGGATGGGATCTCATTAAGATTGTTATATACAAATGCTGGTGGAATAGCTGGTAAGGCAGTAGAATTAAAAGATAGGATTTACAACACTAAGGCAGATATAGTAGCAATAACAGAGACTAAGTTGAGTGAGGACATAAACAGTGTCATAGTTTTTCCTAAGGGCTTTAGAATATTAAGGGTTGAAAGATCTGAGAGGACTGGTGGAGGAATAGCACTGCTGATAAGTGAAAGGATTCAAGTTGAAGAAATAAACTTGGCTATAGAAAGTGAGTTCAAGGAATATCTTGTTGCTCGCATAAATACTGGGTCAGAAAGCATAATAATAAATGTTGTATAAAACCCACCAAAGAACCAATGGAGGCTAGAAGTTTATGAGGAAAGTCATATAGGTACTATGGAAGTCATAAACTCTTTTGTTAAC
>JAXCGZ010006474.1:7500-10000 GCA_037179515.1 Halocaridina rubra
GCATTCAGATAGAATGCATTCATTCCTAAGTATAGCAGATATAAGCTATAAGGTTGGGTTCCTTTTAACCTTCTGTGGTGTAGTGGTAGCGCCTTGACTTAGTAATCATAAGTCTTAGGTTCGAGTCCCGGTTGGAGTAAAAAAATTATTCATGTTTTCACATATGTAATGTGCTTATTTGATATTTCATGCCCGAATGAGATTGGGACTTGAATTAAATGCTAAAATGAAGCCACGAGTGAGGTTGGGGAATCTGTAATATGAACATAGTGGCATTCAGATAGAATGCGTTCATTCCTAAGTATAGCAGATATAAGCTATAAGGTTGCGTTCCTTTTAACCTTCTGTGGTGTAGTGGTAGCGCCTTGACTTAGTAATCATAAGTCTTAGGTTCAAGTCCCGGTCGGGGTAAAAAAATTATTCATGTTTTCACATATGTAATGTGCTTATTTGATATTTCATGCCCGAATGAGATTGGGACTTGAATTAAATGCTAAAATGAAGCCACGAGTGAGGTTGGGGAATCTGTAATATGAACATAGTGGCATTCAGATAGAATGCGTTCATTCCTAAGTATAGCAGATATAAGCTATAAGGTTGGGTTCCTTTTAACCTTCTGTGGTGTAGTGGTATCGCCTTGACTTAGTAATCATAAGTCTTAGGTTCGAGTCCCGGTCGGGGTAAAAAAATTATTCATGTTTTCACATATGTAATGTGCTTATTTGATATTTCATGCCCGAATGAGATTGGGCCTTGAATTAAATGCTAAAATGAAGCCACGAGTGAGGTTGGGGAATCTGTAATATGAACATAGTGGCATTCAGATAGAATGCGTTCATTCCTAAGTATAGCAGATATAAGCTATAAGGTTGGGTTCCTTTTAACCTTCTGTGGTGTAGTGGTAGCGCCTTGACTTAGTAATCATAAGTTTTAGGTTCGAGTCCCGGTCGGGGTAAAAAAAATTATTCATGTTTTCACATATGTAATGTGCTTATTTGATATTTCATGCCCGAATGAGATTGGGACTTGAATTAAATGCTAAAATGAAGCCACGAGTGAGGTTGGGGAATCTGTAATATGAACATAGTGGCACTCAGATAGAATGCGTTCATTCCTAAGTATAGCAGATATAAGCTATAAGGTTGGGTTCCTTTTAACCTTCTGTGGTGTAGTGGTAGCGCCTTGACTTAGTAATCATAAGTCTTAGGTTCGAGTCCCGGTCGGGGTAAAAAAAAATTATTCATGTTTTCACATATGTAATGTGCTTATTTGATATTTCATGCCCGAATGAGATTGGGACTTGAATTAAATGCTAAAATGAAGCCACGAGTGAGGTTGGGGAATCTGTAATATGAACATAGTGGCATTCAGATAGAATGCGTTCATTCCTAAGTATAGCAGATATAAGCTATAAGGTTGGGTTCCTTTCAACCTTCTGTGGTGTAGTGGTAGCGCCTTGACTTAGTAATCATAAGTCTTAGATTCAAGTCCCGGTCGGGGTAAAAAAATTATTCATGTTTTCACATATGTAATGTGCTTATTTGATATTTCATGCCCGAATGAGATTGGGACTTGAATTAAATGCTAAAATGAAGCCACGAGTGAGGTTGGGAAATCTGTAATATGAACATAGTGGCATTCAGATAGAATGCATTCATTCCTAAGTATAGCAGATATAAGCTATAAGGTTGGGTTCCTTTTAACCTTCTGTGGTGTAGTGGTAGCGCCTTGACTTAGTAATCATAAGTCTTAGGTTCGAGTCCCGGTCGGGGTAAAAAAATTATTCATGTTTTCACATATATAATGTGCTTATTTGATATTTCATGCCCGAATGAGATTGGGACTTGAATTAAATGCTAAAATGAAGCCACGAGTGAGGTTGGGGAATCTGTAATATGAACATAGTGGCATTCAGATAGAATGCGTTCATTCCTAAGTATAGCAGATATAAGCTATAAGGTTGGGTTCCTTTTAACCTTCTGTGGTGTAGTGGTAGCGCCTTGACTTAGTAATCATAAGTCTTAGGTTCGAGTCCCGGTCGGGGTAAAAAAAAATTATTCATGTTTTCACATATGTAATGTGCTTATTTGATATTTCATGCCCGAATGAGATTGGGACTTGAATTAAATGCTAAAATGAAGCCACGAGTGAGGTTGGGGAATCTGTAATATGAACATAGTGGCATTCAGATAGAATGCGTTCATTCCTAAGTATAGCAGATATAAGCTATAAGGTTGGGTTCCTTTTAACCTTCTGTGGTGTAGTGGTAGCGCCTTGACTTAGTAATCATAAGTCTTAGGTTCGAGTCCCGGTCGGAGTAAAAAAATTATTCATGTTTTCACATATGTAATGTGCTTATTTGATATTTCATGCCCGAATGAGATTGGGACTTGAATTAAATGCTAAAATGAAGCCACAAGTGAGGTTGGGGAATCTGTAATATGAACATAGTGGCATTCAGATAGAATGCGTTCATTCCTAAGTATAGCAGATATAAGCT
>JAXCGZ010006474.1:22500-39710 GCA_037179515.1 Halocaridina rubra
TATGAACTAAAAATTATAAGAAAAAAATAGTGAACCAATCGAATGGCCAAAAAAAAAAAATAAATAAACAAAGTAAATGATGTGAAATAAATTAAAAGATTACAAACACCAAATGGTAGATAAAAACTCAAAATACGAAAAAACGGAGGATTGCAAAATGTGTAGCAAATAAAAACTTAAATAATGAAATAAGATAAAATACTAAACCATTTGCATACAAACAAACAAAAATATTAAACAAAATAAAAAAGAAACAAAAGTAATCCACTCAAGTGGCAAAAACGACAAAATATGAAAAATTAAAAAATTAAACTAAGCAAATACAAAACAACCAAAAAGATATGAAATAAAAGAAAAGCTTAATTTAAGAAGATATGAAATTAAATATAAACACAAAAGAATTAAAAAAAAATAACAGCACAAATACATGAAATAAAATAAAGTCAAACTCTAACAATTAAATAGAAAAAAAAAATAGTCGAAATACAATGCAAAACAAGACCAATCGAACGACAACTAAAGCTGAAAAGAAAAAGAAAAATAAAAATAAAAATAAAAAAGAAAAAATAGAAAAATAAAAATAAAAATAAAAAAATAAAAATAAAAATAAAAATAAAAATAAAAATAAAAAGAAAAAGAAAAAGAAAAAGTAAAAGAAAAAGAAAAAGTAAAAGAAAAGGAAAAAAAGAAAAATAAAAAGAAAAAAGAAAATAGAAAGAAGAAAAAGAAAAAAGAAAAAGAAAAAAGAAAAAGAAAAAAGAAAAAGAAAAAGAAAAAGAAAAAAGAAAAAGTAAACGAAAAAACAAAAGCAAAAGCAAAAGAAAAAGAAAAAGAAAGAAAAAGAAAAAGAAAAAAAAAGAAAAAAAAAAGAAACAAGAAAAATAAAAAGAAAAAAGTCGCAGATCCCAATTAATTCATGCCTTTACTTTATAAAATGTGAAGGAGGCAAAAAGCTCGTTAGTTAATCGTTCATAAAATGACGCTTTCGAGTGCCTTACTGAACAGCATTTAATTAAATAAGGTCTCCTGGAGAGAGCCTCCGTTTTTCTAACCTCCTCTTGCCTTTTTTTTTTTTTTACTTTTTCTATTTTTCATTTAATTTTCTTTCTTTTCCTATTCACTCCCAAAAAGAAAGACCAATTATATTTAACGATGGTTGGACGGTCACGGATTCTACCTCTCTCTCTCTCTCTCTCTCTCTCTCTCTCTCTCTCTCTCTCTCTCTCTCTCTCTCTCTCTCTCTCTCTCTCTCTCTCTCTCTTTGCTCTTCTCCTCCTTCTTTGTTATCTGTCTTCATTCTGTCTGTCTTCATTTCTTGCTTACCTTGCATCTTTTTCTTTCTCACATTCTTTTCTTCTTTCATTATGTTGAGCAAAGAGGTTACGGAGCTTATGCTGATGTATATCTTAGGAGCCAGTTTTCCTTACACTTAAACAAAAAATACTTAAATATAATGAAATTATGCTCATATTCACCATTAAAATGTTTTAAATTAAAAATAATAATAATAATAATAATAATAATAATAATAATAATAATAATAATAATAATAATAATAATAATAATAATAATAATAATAAAAGCAATATTATTTTCAGTATAGTAAAAGAATAAATATTGGCAACAATAATATAGTTTTACTACTACTACTACTACTACTACTACTACAACTACTACTACTACTACAAATAATAATAATAATAATAATAATAATAATAATAATAATAATAATAATAATAATAATAATAATAATAATAATAATTTTCAAATTTTATTATTATTATTATTATTATTATTATTATTATTATTATTATTATTATTATTATTATTATTATTATTATTATTATTATTATTATAATAATAATAATAATAATAATAATAATAATAATAATAATAATAATAATAATAATAATAATAATAATAATAATAATAGTAATAGAAACAATAATGAAACAAATTATTTAAATTCAAAGTCAGACTTTCTTTAACTAAATAAGAAAGCATTCTGCACTGTCAAATTAGGGGAGAGAGAGAAAAAAAAAGGAAACCGTTAGAGATGTACAATTTCGAAGGTCGCAACTCTTGTAGATACAAAGGTCACACGAGTACTAATAAATAACAGTGATGGGGTTAGTGTTAATAGAGGGGTTCTTTTAATAACTCACTATTTGTTCCGGTTTTACGTCACGGACTCCCTTTTCTACCAAGGCCTAGGACGGTTGCCTTCTTGCGAAGGACTTGTTTTGGTAGATGCAATCGCTACCCTGAGTGCATGCCCTTGCTAATCTCAGACCATGCCGGGGCGTGACCCCTCGACCTGACGCCTCAGAATCGCGGACGCTACCGCTTGAGCCGCGGTGACTGAAGTCTTTTAATAACTCACTATACAGGAATTTATTTCTCTTCAAAATTTAACGACAGATGATGAGCCGATTTGACGTCACGGACTCCCTTTTCTAATAAAGGCTTGGACGTTACCTTCTTTCGAAGGACTTTGGTTTTGGCAAGTGAGATCGCTACCCTGAGTGAATGCCCTTTCTAACCTCAGACAGTGGCGGGTCTCGAACCGACACCTGATGAATCAAAGTAGAACAAGCTACCAGCCAGGCAACGGTGGCTACATCGACAAATATATAATTTATTAATATAATAAATAAATAAATTAACATTTAATTAACATACATAATAAAAAAAACAGTTAATTAAGAGCAATAGAATAAGTAAATAAATAAATAAAAAGAGGACGACTCCTATACCCCGTGCACGTGTGCTAAAATAAATATTTCGCTAGAACCTCATTCAGTAAATAAAAAAAAAATATTAAATGAAGAGAAAGGAACAGGTATAACAGAATCTTTTTAATAAATATAATTGGTTACAAATAATTTTAATATAATCACTTCCCATGGGATGACTACTGCTTTCTTAGCCGTAAGGTATTTTCCCTTTCTCGATTCTATCACTACTACTTCCTTCACTGCTCTGATTAGTTGGCGGGTTGCATCCCTCCCCAATGCCGAGCCGCGCAACTCTCGCCAAGCAGTCTCATCTCACAGGTAGGTGTGGAGATATGTAGCTAGCGGAATGGTCGCAGCGACTGCTTCTTCCCATATACCTCCAGACTCTGCAACTCTATTCCTCCTTCTGTCTTTCCTAATTCTTTTTATTTATCGTCCTTCAAATAGCGGATCTATCGTCATCTCAGGGCCTAATTCACCATATCTCTGGGTCCTCTGTACTTTGACTGTTTTTTCTGTCTGTCGCTTTTCATTGTGTAACATTACCTCATCTCTGCCTTCTCCTTAACCTTTTTCTTTTCCTTCGTCTTGGTGTTTTCTCGTGCCCGGGCCTTTTTTGATGAGGGCTGTTTTTGCTTGTCCCGGGGTCAACCTAATAAGAAAAATGTATGTATGTATGTATGTATGTATGTAGATATGTATGTATGAATGCATGCATGCATGCATGAATGAAAGGATGGATGATGGATGGATGGATGAATGGATATATGTATGCATGTATGTATGTATGTATACATGTAAGGTGCCACAAAAAAAAGACAGACTGCCAAGCGTTATTATATTGTCCGTAAAAGAGTAAAGAAAAAAATTAGTCATTTTTTCAATGGAAATAGATACACGGTTGTTTTATTGAATAGACAGGAAAATCTCTGTGACCGTATTTGTACATAGAATTTATTTCTTTATTGAAGGAAGTTAGCTTAACCTTACTGGAAATGATTGGATCCTGTATACTTGACTGGTTCTAAGAACTTCAAAATGCCTTATTTTTGCTTTTTAACAATAAGCCTACATGCAAGACAAGCGACCGTAAAATAGGTTGTTATCGTAATTTTTAAATAGCTTATCGGCAGTTGAATAATTTGCTTTTATTTTTTAAGCAAGCTACCACAGAAGCGACTGGTTTGTTATTATTTTCTCCCCATTCACATGGGATCGTTGAATGTGCTTTTATTAGAATATGTTTATGAAGTTCATGTTTTTCTGACATAAACTATATCCTGTTTCTGTATTATAAGGTTATTGCTTCAGTGATTTTGCCCGCCATTGTTTGAACTGAGTGGTTAATTTTTCTTGAGGTTGTTCTGTTAGTCCTGTATGGGAGGAGAATTGCTTTTGTTGATCTAACTGATGATGTAACAAGCCATCTTTTTTTTATGAGTGTGACACCGGGACAGACAAAAACTGCCCTCATCAATAAAGGCCCGGGCACGAGAAAATACCAAGACAAAGGAAAAGAAAAAACAGTCAGAGTACTGAGGACCCAGATATATGGAGGACTAGGCTCTGAGATGACGATAGATCTGCTTTTTGAAGGATAAAATTCATCCTACTTAACCTCCCTAAGTGCCAACACAGCGGCATATCAACATTTACTATATGTGAATAGATGAATTATTTTTTATCCAGTCTGGGACTTGAACCTGGAACTTATAATTACTAAGCCAAGGCTCTACCAACTATACAACAGAAGGTTAAAGGGAAACAAACCTTCTGTGATGTAGTTGGTAGCGCCTTGGCTTTGTAAATATAAGTCCCAGGCTCAATTCCCGGTCGGGGTAAAAATGATTCATGTTTTCCCATATAGTAATGTGCTTATTTGGTTATTGTTGGTCCCGAATGAGATTGGGAGTTGAATTAAATGGGAAAACGAAACCACGAGTGAGGTTGGGGAAACTGTAATATATATATATATATATATATATATATATATATATATATATATATATATATATATATATATATATATATATATATATATATATATATATATATATATATATATATATATATATATATATATATATATATATATATATATATATATATATATATATATATATATATATATATACACTTAATAGGCGGACCAGAAGTGGTGATAGTTATTTCTCATTTTTTCCAGGTACTGAGAGAGATAATGAAGAATGTGAGAGAATATAAATGAAAGTAAAATCTGGAGCTATGTAGGAAGACTGAAAATGCTGAGGGGGTGCGCACATCATGGACAGAGGAATTTGACACAAACACGTCTGACAATTTAACGTATCAAAGATAGATTTGATGCATCGGTATCAGTCATTAATGCACTGGAACCGGGAAGCCCTTAGACGTCTGTGACTGAAGAAAATGAGATGAGAGTTGCCCTAATATTCGTGACCAGTCCGAAATAGTCCTTGAGATAGATGTCTCAGGCATTATCCTTACCGAGAACGTCCTTGGAACACTGAGTATGTAAATCAGAATTGAAGGCGTACAGTCTAAGACTTTAGTAGGGCCCTCAAGAGGACAATGGAGGTCGTCGGAAACTTTATTCAGTGAGATACACTTAACAAAATAATTTCACCTACCAGACTTTCTCGATAAGATCATTTTGCAAGATGAAGCCATTTAGTACATCAGGCTACGTGGATATACATAACTGTGTATGCTTGACAAATGGAACTCCTTATGCTACTACTACAATTCAAATGAAGCAGTCAGCCATCACTGTATGGGGCAGATTGTCTAGTGATGGTGTAATGGGTATGTCTATTTCGTAACAACTGTAGATGCTGGGATTTACCTAGACATACTGAGCAACGTGGTAGTGCTATAACTTGCCACAAAGTCTAACTACAACATACTATTCTTTCAACAAAATGAGGCCCCTTCTCATTTTGCTTTGACGGTATGAAGATATCTTGACAACAGCCTCATGGCTAGTACAGTGGCAACGTGCTGGCCTCGCATTCGCGAGGTCGACGGATCCCGCCTGGTCCAGGCAAGAGAGTTTAAGCTGTTTACTGGGGAGGTTTCTGCTTTGGCTGGGCACCACAGTGGGGGGTTGGGGCCTGTGCCGGCTGGCGACTGCCCTATGGGTCCTCCATGACCCGTTCCACCCATTCGTGGGTGGAGAATCTAAAACAACAATCTTGACAACACCTTTCCACAGCGTTGGGTATGGTGAAGATGCAGCAATGATTAGCCACCACGTTCACTAAACCTGACATCTATGAACCATTTTTAAGGGTCGTGGTAGAGGAAGTTTTTGAGAGGAAGCCACATACAGTGTAAGAATCTTAGGAATTCATCTCGCAAGCATTGACGGACGTCCATGCTTGAGGGGATCTGTGTACTAAAGTGTATCACAATGTCATTGACAGGCCCCAAGAATGTATCAACGTTGATGGAGGACATTTCGAACATAAGAGACCAAAAAGGACCTGATCAGCATTGTAAAATAAAATGATATGCCTGCTTACAAAAAGACTGTAAAATAAAAGCTGTATACCTAGTTTTGGCCCACCCTGTGATGTTCTTGCAGAGTCTGAGATGACATGGGTTATCACTCGAGGATCGACACCAACTTTATTTCTAGTCCCAATTTCTTCTATTTTACTTATATGATTTCAAATCATGAAGGAAAATGTACTTGGACAGTACACAGATAAAAAACAGCCACCAAAGTCCACCAATAACAAGATAATCCCTCCCAAACTATCAAACTCAGACTGTTTCAGCCAACCATCAATTTAATAGTTAATGTATGCTAATTTTATATTATACTTTCTTAACTAAGATGCCATGTGCTGAGAGGATTTGTCATTACTTGATACCTCTATGTGTTCTCAAACAAGCTGACAACTGATAAAAAGTGGTAGAGAAGTTTATGTTTTTGAGAGCTGATCTAATGTCTTCCGTATTACTTGATATACTTATGTATTCTCAAACAGGCTGACAACTGATAAAAAGTGGTAGAGAAGTTTATGTTATTGAGAGCTGATCAAATGTCTTCCATGTTACTTGATACGCTTATGTGTTCTCAAACAGGCTGACAACTGATAAAAAGTGGCAGAGAAGTTTATGTTTTTGAGAGCTGATCTAATGTCTTCCATGTGACTGATAACAGGAAGGGCATCTTGATCTTCAGAAGTAGAGAGGAAAGTTTAAGCTGTTTACTGGGGAGGTTACTGCTTTGGTTGTGCACCACAGTGGGGGGTCGGGGCCTGTGCCGGCTAGCGACCACCCTATGGGTCCTCCATGACCCGTTCCACCCATCCGTGGGTGGAAAATATATAAAAAAGAAAAAAGAGGAGAATAAGCATCTGTTTCACATCAACAGCGACGTTAAAAGAGAGATTTTCCTAAAACATATTATATGCGACGATTCAATATGGCTTCAGTTGGGGACTGCTCCTTCAGGGTAAGCAGAAAATACTCGAATATATATTTCAAGCTGTGTAAGAAGGATATTTGGGGGAATATGGGATGAAATCTCTGTTCAGACTTTCTTTGGCAAGTTTATACAGATAATGTCGACAACAAGGGGGATATTCTTTATTATGGACGGACACCACACAGGCAGAAAAGTTTCATACCCTCTCTCTCTCTCTCTCTCTCTCTCTCTCTCTCTCTCTCTCTCTCTCTCTCTCTCTCTCTCTCTCTCTCTCTTTGGTAAAGCACAGAGTATATGAGTAAAGAGACCAATGATTGAATTCGAAACTGATAGGGATAAAAAAGCTCTCAATAACCTATCGATGATCTTACAATCGCATTGGAATGAAATATTGGAAATTGTAGAGGAGAAGCCTTAAAATGATTATTTTTTCAACCAATATCATCATCTTTCAAATGATTTATATATATATATATATATATATATATATATATATATATATATATATATATATATATATATATATATATATATATATATGTGTGTGTGTGTGTGTGTGTGTGTGTGTGTGTGTGTGTGATTACCTAATTGTGATTACCTAATTGTGTTTACGGGAAAGAGCCCAAAGCTCGTATCTTCCCGTCTCCTGATCGCTTCCATTTTATACTCAGTGATACTTATCATACCTGTCCTTAAAACTATGGATTGAGATAGCATTAACTACCTCCTCGCTTAGCCAATTCCAATTATCAACTACTCTTACACTGAAAAAGTATTTCCTTACATCCTGCGAAGAAGTTTTCTTACGAAGCTTCAAACTATGACCTCTAGTTCTAGAGCCAGCCATATCAAAATATCGATCCCTATCCACTCTATCATAACCATGAAGGAATTTAAAGACTGTCACCATATCCCCCCTCACTCTTTTAGCTTCGAGTGATGGTAAGTCTAATTCCCTCCGCCTCTCATCATAACTGAGATTGCGTATTTCTGGCACCAGTTTCGTGGCATGTCTTTGAACTTTTTCAAGCTTAGCTATGTGCTTTTTCAAGTGCGGATTCCAAAAGGGGGCTGCATATTCGAGTTTTGGCCTCACATAGGTTACATAAATATTTCTGAACATTTCCTTGTCCATGTGCCTGAAGGCTACCCTTACATTTGATAAGAATGCATATGCTGCCCTTACTATGCCATTTATATGTATTTCTGGAGACAAATCTGCCAGTATGTTTACTCCTAGATCTCTCTCATTTTCTGTCTCTTGAAGTTGTACTCCAGCCACCGAGTAGTCAAGCTTGGGCCTTCTTGCACTTGTACCCATTCTCATTACCTTACATTTTGAAGTATTGAATTTCATTAGCCACTTTTCTGACCACTCATGCAGATTATTTAGATCCTCCTGAAGTTCTCTACCATTGTTCTCGTTTTTTACTTTCTTCACAATCTTTGCATCATCTGCAAACATATTCATGAATGAATTTACAGACTCTGGTAGGTCATTTACATATACAAGGAACAAAAGTGGCCCTAAAACTGAACCCTGTGGAACTCCACTACTAACTCTTCTCCATTCAGACACTGAGTGTCTTACTCTAACCCTCTGTTCCCTTCCTTCTAAGTAAGTTTATATCCATTCCAAAAAATTTCCACCTATTCTAGCCATGGATTGCAGCTTCGTAATAAGTCTCCCATGTGGAACAGTGTCAAGCGTTTTCTGGAAGTCTAGGAATATGCAATCTGCCCAGCCTTCTCTTTCCTGTAAAATTTGGCTTACCTCATCATAAAATTCTAATAAGTTTGTTACTGTTGATCTACCTTCTCTGAAGCCATGTTGCCTCACTGACAAAAAGTTGAAGGATTCCAAGTGAAGAGAGATATGTTTCCTTAGTAGTGTGTGTGTGTGTGTGTGTGTGTGTGTGTGTGTGTGTATGTGTGTGTGATTACCTAATTGTGATTACCTAATTGTGTTTACGGGAAAGAGCCCAAAGCTCGTATTTTCCCGTCTCCTGATCGCTTCCATTTTTAGACTTAGTGATACTTATCATACCTGTCCTTAAAACTATGGATTGAGGTAGCATTAACTACCTCCTCGCTTAGCGAATTCCAATTATCAACTACTCTTACACTGAAAAAGTATTTCCTTACATCCTGCAAACAAGTTTTCTTCCGAAGCTTCAAACTATGACCTCTAGTTCTAGAGCCAGCCATATCGAAATATCGATCCCTATCCACTCTATCATAACCATGAAGGAATTTAAAGACTGTCACCATATCCCCCCTTACTCTTCTAGCTTCGAGTGATGGCAAGTCTAATTCCCTCAGCCTCTCATCATAACCGAGATTGCGTATTTCTGGCACCAGTTTCGTGGCATGTCTTTGAACTTTTTCAAGCTTAGCTATGTGCTTTTTCAAGTGCGGATTCCAAAAGGGGGCTGCATATTCGAGTTTTGGCCTCACATAGGTTACATAAATATTTCTGTGTGTGTGTGTGATTACCTAATTGTGATTACCTAATTGTGTTTACGGGAAAGAGCCCAAAGCTCGTATCTTCCCGTCTCCTGATCGGTTCCATTTTTAGACTTAAATGTGTGTGTGTGTGTGTGTGTGTGTGTGTGTGTGTGTGTGTGTGTGTGTCAGTCTATCTATCTATCTGTGCATTTATCTAATCAATATATATATCTGTCTACCTACTAATCTATCTATCTTTATATGCACAGTGGTGGCCTCTTAGTTGAGAGACTTAATATATATATATATATATATATATATATATATATATATATATATATATATATATATATATATATATATATATATATATATATATATATATATATATATATATATATATATATATATATATATATATATATATATATATATATATATATATATATATATATATATATATATATATATATATATATAAATATATATATATATATATATATATATATATATATATATATATATATATAATATATATATATATATATATATATATATATATATATATATATATATATATATATATATATATATATATATATATATATATATATATATATATATAAAGTGGGATAACTATACAATGATATATTGAAATTCCTAGGGAAGTATGATTAGTACTAGTAAATAATAAATATATAGATAACTAAATAAATGAAAACTGTATAAAAAAAATTAAAAAAAGCTTAATTCCACAAAGCATACAGGGGTATCACATATATATATATATATATATATATATATATATATATATATATATATATATATATATATATATATATATATATATATATATATGTGTGTGTGTGTGTGTGTGTGTGTGTGTGTGTGTGTGTGTGTGTGTGTGTGTGTGTGTGTGTGTGATTACCCAATTGTGATTGCCTAATTGTGCTTACGGGAAAGAGCCCAAAGCTCGTATCTTCCCGTCTCTTGATCGCTTCCATTTTATACTTAGTGATACTTATCATACCTTTCCTTAAAACTATGGATTGAGATACCATTAACTACCTCCTCGCTTAGCCAATTCCAATTATCAACTACTCTTACACTGAAAAAGTATTTCCTTACATCCTGCAAAGAAGTTTTCTTACGAAGCTTCAAACTATGACCTCTAGTTCTATAGCCAGCCATATCAAAATATCGATCCCTATCCACTTCATCATAACCATGAAGGAATTTAAAGACTGTCACCATATCCCCCCTCACTCTTCTAGCCTCGAGTGATGGTAAGTCTAATTCCCTCAGCCTCTCATCATAACTGAGATTGCGTATTTCTGGCACCAGTTTCGTGGCATGTCTTTGAACTTTTTCAAGCTTAGCTATGTGCTTTTTCAAGTGCGGATTCCAAAAGGGGGCTGCATATTCGAGTTTTGGCCTCACATAGGTTACATAAATATTTCTGAACATTTCCTTGTCCATGTGCCTGAAGGCTACCCTTACATTTGATAAGAATGCATATGCTGCCCTTACTATGCCATTTATATGTATTTCTGGAGACAAATCTGCCAGTATGTTTACTCCTAGATCTCTCTCATTTTCTGTCTCTTGAAGTTGTACTCCAGCCACTGAGTAGTCAAGCTTGGGCCTTCTTGCACTTGTACCCATTCTCATTACCTTACATTTTGAAGTATTGAATTTCATTAGCCACTTTTCTGACCACTCATGCAGATTATTTAGATCCTCCTGAAGTTCTCTACCATTGTTCTCGTTTTTTACTTTCTTCACAATCTTTGCATCATCTGCAAACATATTCATGAATGAATTTACAGACTCTGGTAGGTCATTTACATATACAAGGAACAAAAGTGGCCCTAAAACTGAACCCTGTGGAACTCCACTACTAACTCTTCTCCATTCAGACACTGAGTGTCTTACTCTAACCCTCTGTTCCCTTCCTTCTAAGTAAGTTTTTATCCATTCCAAAAAATTTCCACCTATTCTAGCCATTGATTGCAGCTTCCTAATAAGTCTCCCATGTGGAACAGTGTCAAACGCTTTCTGGAAGTCTAGGAATATGCAATCTGCCCAGCCCTCTCTTTCCTGTAAGATTTGGCTTACCTCATCATAAAATTCTAATAAGTTTGTTACTGTTGATCTACCTTCTCTGAAGCCATGTTGCCTCACTAACAAAAAGTTGAAGGATTCCAAGTGAAGAGAGATATGTTTCCTTAGTAGTGTGTGTGTGTGTGTGATTACCTAATTGTGATTACCTAATTGTGTTTACGGGAAAGAGCCCAAAGCTCGTATCTTCCCGTCTCCTGATCGCTTCCATTTTTAGACTTAGTGATACTTATCGTACCTGTCCTTAAAACTATGGATTGAGATAGCATTAACTACCTCCTCGCTTAGCCAATTCCAATTATCAACTACTCTTACACTGAAAAAGTATTTCCTTACATCCTGCAAACAAGTTTTCTTACGAAGCTTCAAATTATGACCTCTAGTTCTAGAGCCAGCCATATCGAAATATCGATCCCTATCCACTCTATCATAACCATGAAGGAATTTAAAGACTGTCACCATATTCCCCCTTACTCTTCTAGCTTCGAGTGATGGCAAGTCTAATTCCCTCAGCCTCTCATCATAACTGAGATTGCGTATTTCTGGCACCAGTTTCGTGGCATGTCTTTGAACTTTTTCAAGCTTAGCTATGTGCTTTTTCAAGTGCGGATTCCAAAAGGGGGCTGCATATTCGAGTTTTGGCCTCACATAGGTTACATAAATATTTCTTAACATTTCCTTGTCCATGTGCCTGAAGGCTACCCTTACATTTGATAAGAATGCATATGCTGCCCTTACTACGCCATTTATATGTATTTCTGGAGACAAATCTGCCAGTATGTTTACTTCTAGATCTCTCTCATTTTCTGTCTCTTGAAGTTGTACTCCAGCCACCGAGTAGTCAAGCTTGGGCCTTCTTGCACTTGTACCCATTCGCATTACCTTACATTTTGAGGTATTGAATTTCATTAGCCACTTTTCTGACCACTCATGCAGATTATTTAGATCCTCCTGAAGTTCTCTACCATTGTTCTCGTTTTTTACTTTCTTCACAATCTTTGCATCATCTGCAAACATATTCATGAATGAATTTACAGACTCTGGTAGGTCATTTACATATACAAGGAACAAAAGTGGCCCTAAAACTGAACCCTGTGGAACTCCACTACTAACTCTTCTCCATTCAGACACTGAGTGTCTTACTCTAACCCTCTGTTCCCTTCCTTCTAAGTAAGTTTTTATCCATTCCAAGACATTTCCACCTATTCTAGCCATTGATTGCAGCTTCCTAATAAGTCTCCCATGTGGAACAGTGTCAAACGCTTTCTGGAAGTCTAGGAATATGCAATCTGCCCAGCCCTCTCTTTCCTGTAAGATTTGGCTTACCTCATCATAAAATTCTAATAAGTTTGTTACTGTTGATCTTCCTTCTCTGAAGCCATGTTGCCTCACTGACAAAAAGTTGAAGGATTCCAAGTGAAGAGAGATATGTTTCCTTAGTAGTTTCTCCATAAGTTTGCAAACTATGCTGGTCAAGGAAACTGGTCTATAGTTCAGAGCCGTATCCCTCCTTCCCTTTTTGAAGACAGGTATCACATTTGCTTGTTTCCAGCATCTTGGAATCTCCCCCGACTCCAGTGACTCCTTAAATATGATACTTAGTGCCACTGATATTGTGTTTGCGCATTTTTTAAGCACATGAGGGGATATGTCATCAGGACCTGTAGCTTTATGAACATCTAAATCCATCAGCGCTTTGCATACCTCTGTGGCTGTAAGGTTGATGTTCTCTAATACCGGCCCTTGAGCTTCTATCACTGCAATCTGAGGGGGTGGGGTATTTTCTACTGTAAATACTGACTGAAACTCCTTGTTCAATTCTTTGCAGATCTCTTCGTCCGTCTCAGTGATGCTTCCATCCGCTCTCTTTAGCCTTAAAACCTGTTCTTTTACCTTCAGTTTTCCTCTGATAAAGCTGTGGAAAAGCTTGGGATTTTCTTTAGCCTTCCTGGTGATGTCCCTCTCATAATCTCTCTCTGCCTCTCTCCTTTTACTTAGGTAATCATTTCTTGCTCTTTTGTAGGTTTGCCAGGCATTTATGTTTTTTCTCCTCCTATACCTTTTCCAGCATTTGTCTCTCCACTCCTTAGCTCTTTTACACCCATTATCGAACCATTTCTCTCTGGCATGAATTACACCTACTTTGGTGACAGGTATGCAGCAATCTACTATCTTCCCATATTTCTCACAAAAGATGTCATACATTTCTTGTACAGATTTGTTGTAAAATAAGGTTCTCCAGTCAATAACTGCAAAAAGCTCATTCATTTTGATGTAATCTCCTTTCGGATAGTTCCTCCTCATGTCCTCAGTGCCTCTACTCTCAGGAAGAATGGCTTCAATGATATACTCCATCAACAACACACAGTGGTCACTCTTTCCAATTGGTGGTTCATACTCAATATTTTCAATATCCAACACATTATCTGTGAACACTAGATCAAGTAGTGATGGCTCATCCCCACCCCTGGCTCTTGTTGGTTCCATTACATGTTGGTGTAGGAAATTCCCTTGTACGCAATCTAGGAATCTTGCCCCAAATGAGTCCTCACCACTGTGTGGGTCAAGATTTATCCAATCTATCTCTTTATGATTAAAGTCTCCCATAATCAAAATCCTACATTTTTTCTCCCGTGCCATGTTAACAACTGAGTTTATGACTTCAATAGTACCTATATGACTTTCCTCATAAATTTCAAGCCTATTTTGGTTCCTTGGTGGGTTGTATACAACAGTTATTATAATGCTCTCTGACCCAGTATTTATGCGAGCAACAAGAAATTCCTTGAACTCACTTTCTATAGCCAAGTTTATTTCTTCAACTTGAATCCTCTCACTTATGAGCAGTGCTATCCCTCCACCAGTCCTCTCAGATCTTTCGACCCTTAGTATTCTGAAGCCCTTAGGAAAAACTGTGACACTGTTTATGTCCTCACTCAACTTAGTCTCTGTTATTGCTACTATATCTGCCTTACTGTTGTGGATCCTATCTTTTAATTCTACTGCCTTACCAGCTAATCCATCAGCATTTGTGTATAACAATCTTAATGATGCCCCATCCCCTGAATCTTCTGTCATTATCTTCTTTATCTCCCCTTTGTCTGGAAGTATTCTGTAACGAAAATTTTTCTTCTCTTCTTCATTTCTTTCATCATTTAACCTTCTTGCCTCTTGCAACAAGTTTTTGATCTTTCCCATCTCTTCCTGTGTTCTGTATCGTCTAATGAACACTTCTTTGCATTCTTGAAGGTCTTTTAGACTTTTTTTTCTCAACAATATTTCCCTACATGTTTCCCCTCTCTCAAAGGTTACTTTTGTTGGTCTCGGCTTTCCTTCCCTCGAATATTTACCTAGTTGGTGTATGTTTACAATATCCTCAGGACCACATACTACTCCAAGCTTTCTTATCAGGTCTACAACGCTAGCTTTATTTTCTTCAAGTCTCCCCTGCCATGTTGGATCCTGGGATTCACTTATGCCTGAGATTACCACTGTCTTCTCCTTATCAAGTGCCTGTTTGATGAGTGGGTTTGCCCTGTCCATCACAACGTCTTTCATTTTTTCGATTACTGTCTCTTTATAGTCAACTGTTTGTATGTTTTCCAGTGCCACCACCTTTACAGCCTCTTTTACTGCCACATTCCCCTTTAGTGCATCAGCAAAGGACGTTTTCATGGCATCATTTTCCATATTCAGCTCCTGGAACTCTTTTCTGAACTGTTCAATGTTTTCCTTAATCTGAACATTCCAAGCAGCAATCTCGTCTCTCTCAGAAGAGAGCAGTGAACTAACATCTAATTCCTTTAGGTTGTCATTTAGCTGTTTGTTTTTATCTTCTTGTTTAGAAATTCTAGATTCTAGTTGACTCTTTTCCCCTTCCAGCTTCTTTATTCTTTTTTCTAGTTCCTTTCTCTCCTGCCCTGGTGCTTTATTTGCTTCCTCCAAAGATCTTATTTGTTCTCTGAGTGTTTCATTCTCTTTCATTTCTCCATCCATATTCCGAATTTTATCATCAAGGCTTATAACCATTTCCTCCAACTTCTTGATTCTCTGTTTAAGTCCCCTGATGACTACCCCTTCTCCCGACCCATGGGTGGGAGAGGTTTGGGACAGAGATGGCTTCATTTTTATGTTCTCCCTCTCACAGAATATAGAAAGAAGACGAGAAAGAGGAAAAAAAAGAAAAGAGAAAAACTTCTAATTTAGCTTCACACAGAATTTTTATATCTCCATATAAGTGCTATTTAGTGACTCAGTTTGTCTCCTTTCTGGTAACACACATCTTAACTTAAAAACTTGACCATGGTAATTTAAGTATAAAAAGAAAAAGAAAAACAAAAGTCAAACCTGAAGGAAAATTCGAATTTGTGTTTGAGGTGGCACCCACCTGTTTCTGTTATATATTCTTCCTAACTGATAAACTGACTTGCTAACCAAGATATGTTATCACGGGATTTGACTTTACATTTAACTATATATATATATATACAAAATAACAAAATAGTAAAAGAGAAAGCTAAAAGAAAGGCAAAAAAAAATGAAGAAAATAAGACTGCTGTACTACTTGGCAACTTAACTCAGTACTGTTGACAGGTGGGTATTTGGTAATTTTTTTTTCTTTTATTATTCAATTTTTTCGTGTATCAAACTAACTAACTAGTTAATATAAATGGGAAGGATACTGATTTTAACAATATATAGAACCACAGGATCAGGTAAACGGCTTAAGATCTTTCCCCAGTTTACACAAAAAATTAGGTAATGTGGTGTGATGGATCCACCTCTGGCAACTCTTCTAGATTTCCCTCAAGGCAGAAGTGGACGGCAGCTTCTCTCTCTTCTTCACGAAAAAGTTCTCAATTTTTTTTTTCCTTTAATATGAACAGTCTCGTCTTACAACAAATATAAGTTTTTGTACTCACAATACTCTGCAGGATTTCAGATTTATGGAAATTATGGTAAAGTTTTCCACTAAGCACTTAGTCACTCGAAACAGTTAAAAATTTAAGAGGAGCAATTCCGTGTGTCATTGAACGCGCGGTGTGTGTGTGTGTGTGTGTGTGTGTGTGTGTGTGTGTCAGTCTATCTATCTATCTGTGCATTTATCTAATCAATATATCTATCTGTCTACCTACTAATCTATCTATCTTTATATGCACAGTGGTGGCCTCTTAGTTGAGAGACGTAATATATATATATATATATATATATATATATATATATATATATATATATATATATATATATATATATATATATATATATATATATATATATATATATATATATATATATATATATATATATATATATATAAAGTGGGATAACTATACAATGATATATTGAAATTCCTAGGGAAGTATGATTAGTACTAGTAAATAATAAATATATAGATAACTAAATAAATGAAAACTGTATAAAAAAAATTAAAAAAAGCTTAATTCCACAAAGCATACAGGGGTATC